>JAKSZT010054267.1:3390165-3516384 GCA_026826555.1 Tolypeutes matacus | reverse complement strand
CAATTATATTTTTGCAATTCATAATTACATCAAATTGCCAGATGGCCACATTCCACTCTCTGAATTACAAAAATACATTACAATATTCCAAAAAACTTAAATCAGTAACAATTCAAGGACAAATCATATCATAATCAGTTTAAAGAAATACACTTTGTCTTCAGACAAAATCCCGTCTACTATAGACCTCTGAAACTTACAAAACCATTTAACTGCTTCCAATACACAAATGGAAAGACAAAGAACAAACATTTTCAATATCATAAGGAAAAATTTGGATATTAAACATGAGTCATGGATCCTCTACAGTTCAGTAAACCTGCAGGGCATCCTCCATTCGATTTCAAAGTCTGCGAGTCATTCTTAAGAGGATGGTTTCTTCTCCTTGGGGTCACATGGGAATCCACCCTTTCCACAGGCTTGCCCAATAACCATTTTCTTGGTTCCACCCTCATCAAGAATGTGGGTGTTAGCCAAGCTCCAGACCTCACCCTCCAAGAGAATTGGGGTGTTTGCCACCTTATCCAATCTTTGGGTTAGAGTCTTAGCTCCCCTAATACAGTGAGGTGAAGACAACATTCCTCCTAACCTTTGGCATACAGGCTCAATCCTCTCAGAGCAATGGTTGACCACCTGGCCTTCTGTAATCCATGGGGAATAGGTGCAGCCCTCTCAGACTTATGGGGTATTGACCTTAACCACCCTAATCCTTGAGGAATGTGCTCCACCCTCCCTGCACCCTGGGGTGGCAAAACTCTCCCAGAACATTGGGTGGGGACATCCACCCTCTTCAACTGCAGGTGAAAACTCACCCTCTCTACACCATGGGGCATCAAAACTTTCCCAGAACATCGGGTAGGAATATCCAACCTCTTCAAAGGCAGGGGCAAAATCACCCTCTCTGTACACATGGGTGGGGCTCCTCTCTTGTCCCAAGGAGATGTCTTAAGTCCAGATGTCTGCTTCCATGGTTTTCTTCTTAAAGCTGATTCTCCTTCAATCTCTCCTTTCCATGTCCTCTTTTGTCCAAGATGACTGGTTTTGTTCCTACAGCTCTCTCAAAAACTTTGTTGGTTTAGCAGGAAGCAGGGGTCTAATCCATCAGACAGTAAGACTTTCCACAAGTCTTTCCAAGATAACTGCATCTTCAATTCTGATTTACAATTTCCAAGTTTAGCAAAGTCTTCATATAGGGAATTTTCATCTAGGAATTTGATTTCCAGGAACTTGGAAGTTCTAGAATCAGTTTCTGTTTTCTTTGTGCCCAAAAGTTCAGTCCTTAATGTATTTTTCTCATCTAGTATTATGCTATAAGCTGCCAGGAGAAGCCAAGGCACATTCTCCGAGTTTACCTTGGAAAGTTCTTCAGCTAAATGCTCAGGTTTGCCATTTTCAAATTCTGTCTTCCATATAACACCAGGAGTTAATCTTCTTAAGTTCTCTGCAACTTTAAAACATGAATCACCTTTCCTCCAGTTTCCAATAATATTTTCATCATTTACTTCTAAGGCATCACAGAAAGTCTCTTTAACGTCCATATTACCACCAACAGTCTCTTCAAAGTGATCTAGGCCTTTTCCATCAAGTATTTCACAATTGTTCCAAAAAGTACCCCTTACCCATTTATAGAACCGTTCCAACATTTTGGTATTTACAAAAGCAATTCTTCACTCCTCAGTACCAAATTCTGTATTAGTCAGCCAGAGGTGTGCTAATGTAAAATACCAAAAATGGGTTGGTCTTTATAAAGTGTATTTATTTAGGGTAGAAGTCCACAGATACCAGGCCATAAAGTGTTAAGTTTCTTCTCTCACCACAGTCCATTGACATGTGTTAGAGCAAGACAGCTGCCAACGTTTGCCAGGGTTCAGTCTTCTTGTGTTCCTCCCTTCCCAGGGCTGCATTTCTCTCTGCGCTTAGCTCCTGTTTACTCCACAAGATTAACTGTAGATGATCAGGTGAACGGCTCACTTCTCTTCTCCTGGAGCCTTCTTTCCAACATCAAAACTGCTTCTCAAAAAAGGCTTCAACTCTATTCTTGCCATGACTTTTATATTTGATTCCCCACCCACCAAGGGGTGGGGCTCAATGCCCTACTGATGTGGCCCAGTCAATGCCCTAATCATAATTTAATCATGCCCAGATTAACAGATCAGTTTACAAGCATGATCCAATTATATTTTTGCAATTCATAATTACATCAAATTGCCAGATGGCCTCCCAACCCAATTTTAAAAATGTACAAAAGACTTGATTGAGTAGACATTTCCCCAAAGAGGATATGTAAATAGATAAAAATCATTTAGAAAGTACTCATCAATGGTTATTAGGGAAATGCATATCAAAACCACAATTATATATCATTTCACAACCACTAGAATGACTACTCTTACATAAAAAACAAAATTACTGGTGTTGTAGAGAATGTGGAAAAATATGACACTCTTTCTTTGCTCGTGGTAATATGAAATGGTGCATCTGCTGAAGAAGATTGTTTGACACTTCCTCAGGGTGCTACTTTCAGAAATACCATAATACTTGCCAATCCCATTACTAGGTATAAACTAGAAGTAACGATAGCAAGTACACCCACAGATATTTGCATACCTATGTTCATTGAGAAATTACTCACAATTTCAAAGAGATGGAATCAATGCATATGTCCATGAAATGAGGAATGAACAAACAGAATGTTATATACACATGAGTGGATATTATTAACCTGTAAAAGAGAATGATGTCCAGATGCATGCAAAAACAATTGTCCTGAGTACTGTTGTGGCAACGGATGTAGGCCATTTTAAATCAGCACACACCGCTCAGAACTGAGTGGGAGAGAGTGTGGTCTACAGTGTGAACTGTGGTCTATGGTTGGTGGCAAGGCTCCAGGATGTGTAAGTTCATTGAGGGTGGTGGGCCACACTGTGGGAGATGTTTGTGTGGGATGTGGTGGGAGGTGTGGGAGGTGGGCAACATGGGAATCCCAGTGGGTTCCGTGTAATATTTTGGGTAATCTAAGCACCTCTTAAAATATATGTGTATATATATATATATATAAATAACATTTTTGTAAACAAATACACATATATGCATATATATTTATATATCATTTTGCAAATGTTTGTATGTATTGTGAGAATTTTGATTTTTACCCATAATAAAAAAAAAAAAAAAAAAAAAAACAAATGAAACTTGGTTGGACATTATTAATACTAACAACATGCAATTTAACATGTGAAGATAGAGGCTTATGTAAGAAGCAGCACTACTTGTAGAAGAAATTATGCTCATTTAATGTAAAAGAATCTTCAATGGGAAACTCTTCTCTCTCCCATATTTCTGTGGAACACATAAAACGTTAAAAGCTTGAGTTTTCTTCAAAAAAATTCTGAAATATTTTTGCAGTGATTTTTTTAAAACATTATAATGCATAATTATTAAATAATTAACACTGAATTTAACTTTAAAAACGGGTCAAATTAATTGAGAAAATATTTAGGGATCATTTGGGGATTAGAACACTCAGGGGCCTAAAATTAAATATGGAGAATTACATAAATGTACAAAAATAGCAATGATACTGCATCTCTCATAATGAGAAAGACCAAGGAACTTTTATCATTTGTACAGTATGTGTTGCATATGTGTATAATATATTTACTTGGACATTGTGTGTTTATTTTTAAATGAGAGATCTAATAATAAAAATTAATGAAGTCACATATAGTTCATTAAATAAAACATGATTCTCCTTATATAGCTTTCTAAATTGTATTTGATGATACCAGCCGAAAAATAAAACTAAACATTATGGAACAAGGAATCTGGAAACATGGTCCTGGCTCTTTAACTGCTTTCTAAATAAATAAAATTACTTGTTCTCCGCATAAACCAAAATTACCTTTAAAAACAGGAAATGTAATACCTTGCATATCTGTTATAAAGTTAAATTGCCATTTCACATAGATGTATAAAAGATTAGTTACAACTGCTCTCTCATTTATGTAGTCTCTACCTCTTGCAAATCAGGACTAACAAAACCATGGATTATCTTTAATTATCTGTATTGTATATATCCGTACTTGCAAATAAAGATATATAGGTAATATAGTATAGATAGATGATAGATAGATAGATAGATAGATAGATAGATAGATAGATAGATGATAGATAGACAGAGAGATAGATAGATAAAATAATATAGATAGAGAAATTAATAGTAAGTGGAGTAGAGATATATAGAAATAGACAGGTAGAGAGATACATAGATAAAGAGATAGATGATTGATATAGGGAGAGAGGTTGTGTAGAGATGTAAATATATTTTACATTTTAAAAACAAATCCATTTTACTGATACATATTAATAAAGCATACAATTAATTTAAAATTTACAATCAATTGTATTTGGTATAATCACATAGTTGTGAATTCATCACTTCAATCATTATTAGATCATTTTCATTATTCCCATAATAATAATAAACAAAAAACAAACAAGAAAATTAAAATTATCAAATTTCAGAGTCTAAATGTATTTCTTTAAAATAGTGAAAGTGTAAACTTGATAAATTTTGTTGTTAAACTATTTTACATCAGCATGCAGTGACATTAAATATTGAGAAAAATTGCATGGTAATAAAATAGTGTTGAAAATAGCTTTACCACAAAATATATATAAATGTATGAGTAGGGAAGAGAATGATGTTGACACTTTGTAAAACGAGTATGGGTCTAAAATTTTTTCTCATCTCTCCAGGGTAATGAATAAGGAACCAGAGAATGGGGAGATGGACTAATGAGATAACAAGAAGAGACTTTGTTCTTCTGGGGCTATTTCACCGTATTAAAGCCTCACATTTCCTCTTCTCTCTCATCTTCTTGATGTTTCTTGTGTCCCTTGTTGGAAATATTATGATGATGATTCTTATTTGGTTAGATTCTTGACTTCATATGCATATGAATTTCCTTTTCTGCCAACTTTCTATAATGGACCTCTTGTATAATTCCACTTTTGTCCCCAAGATAGTCACTAATTTTCTGTCTGGGAGGGATACCATTTCCTTTATTTATTGTGGAGTTCAGCTTATCGTTTTCACAATTCTTTGTGAAACAGAATACCTTTCACCTGGCAGTCATGGTTTATGATCACTATGTGGCTATATTCCACCCTATCCGTTACTCCATTTTCATGCATTCTACACAGTCTGTGGCTTCATGATGGCTGGCACCAAGCTAGGTCTTCTGTTAAATTCCTTGGTTCATGTCATATACTCTCTGAATCTCTCTTACTTTGCCACCGGGAAATCCATCATTTCTTCTGTGAGCTTTCAGCACTACTTAAACTTGTTTGTGCTGATACCGCTCTTTAAGAAAATGTTCTTAATTTTAGTGGTATTGTGGTCTTCCTCATTCGAATATCTGCCATTATGGCCTCATATAGGCAGATGCTATCTACCTTTTGAAATCAGAATCAAACTTAGGGATGAGAGAGGCTTTGGCAAGCTGTTCCTCCCATATGATTATGCTGTCACTCTTCTATGGAACAGCAATCTTCAAGTATATTCTCCCCAAAGCTTATCATACCACTGAGCAGAATTAAGTAGTTTCTGTCTTCTACACTATTTTCACTCCCATGCTCAAACCTGTTATATACAGTCTTCAAAACAAAGATGTGGCTGGAGCCTTTAGGAATGTTCTGGTGAGGTAAAACTCCTTTAAAAATATGTATCTATTTTGAATAAGACACAAGAGGTTGGACTTATATAAAGAACTGTATTACTGTAACAGAGATAGACAACACACAACAACCAAACTATTTCTGTTATGCAGACAAAACATAGGCAAATTTCTTCAACCTAATCTTGTTAAAATTATAATGGGACAGATCACTTCTTATTTCTGAGACTCATTTGAATTTCATATGGCCTTTAATCAGAAAGCTCTGTATCTGTATATACCAAAAATTTTCAGGTGCTAGCAAACAATAGAGAGCATAAATGTCTTTTGATAGTATAAAGAAAAAAATGCACATCCTCAGCAATACAGACTGTATGTAGAATTTTACATTTACCTCACTAAATAGCAGTATTATAATATTGCAATATCTTTTAAAAATAATAATAAAACATTGCTATTATCTTAAATTTCTCAATTTCTAAGGTGACATTTAATTCTGAATATATCATTCTAGTTTAGACCTCAAATATACAGTCTTCTCTTCCTACCACTCTATTCCAGAAGTGATATTATGCTTTTGAACTAATAGAGCATACATATTCTCATAATATTTAATAATGTTTGCCCAATCCATTACAGCAATTTAGCTTATTATAATAATGAATAATATAACAATGAATATTACTCATTGTTAACCATTTCCTACTCTTATATATGTATACATATACAAAAGGATTCATTTACATATATATGTGTATGTGTATATTCATCTGTGTTATGTGAATTTGTATGTATCACAAAATAAAACATGTTCTTAAAATCAACCCATTCGTGTGTTATCAATCCACTGTGAGCAGTACCATTTGATAACCCTATTTCAGTTAAAGTATAGCCCAAATCAATCAGGGTGGATTTTAATCCTATTACTGGAATCCCATATAAGAGAATGAATTTAGAGAATGAGAGGAAAAAGCCAGATACAGGGCAGCCAGAATATGAAATCAATGGTCATTGGAAGAGGAGGGAGAAACCAGAAGATTCCATCTTATATATATATGAATAGCATACTCAATTTCTATTAATTTTGTATCCTGAGAAAAATTCAAAATTGATAGTAATAAATCCAAGTATATTATTACTTTTATTGATATATGTTAGCTGTATAAATTTTATGAGTTATGTACATGGGAAATAACAAAATCAATTGATGCCCTAAGTATGTTTATGTAAGGCTTTTTGTATGCAACTTGGTTCAAAACAAAATTTAAGATGTACATTTTTATATTACTTTTTTAAAAGTAATTTTGTAAGTGAAGAATTAAGCCTTGTTGGAATTATATTTAATATGTATTTGCAACATGCAAGTTTTAATATGTAGTATTTATATTAAGAATTCATTTAACAGTTTCTAATTTTCAATATAATTTCCTCTATGATCCCTGCATATACAATATAATCTATAAATTATATTGCTTTATTTTCAATATTGTTTAATATTTTTTAGTTAGCTCTTTACTATTGATTTTTTTTTTGCTGTTCATTTTAAAAACAATTTTTGAAGTATATCTTTCATACATGAAAATACATAAACTATAAGTGTTTAGTAAACATTGTGAACTTACAAAACAAACATGCATAACATCATACAGGGCTCCCATAAATCACACCACCACAAATACTTGGCATTGTTGTGAAACATTGTTAACAAATTATGAAAGAGCATCATAAAAGTATTACTATTAACTATTGTCTGTATGTTACTCCCCTATACTTTTATTAAGGATTTATTTATTTACTTATCTATTTACTTTTATCCATTTTTAACCCCTGTTTTTGCTGTTTCTGTGTCCATTGGCTGCCCAGATATCTGTGTCCATTTCCTGCCCTCTCTTCTCATCCTTCTCCTCCTATCTTCACTAGGATTTGATCCTCAGAACCTCTGCTGTGGGAGAGAGGTGTCCTACCACCTGCACCACTTTAGTTCCCGGTTTTTCAGTGCATCTTATCTTGGTCCTCCCTGTGTCACTCCCCTATTATGATATCATCTTGCTGCGAGACTCACAGGGCCTGATAGTGCACCTGTGCATGGGGCCTGATGATGCACCCACACGTGGGCCTTAGGTGGCTCACCCACTTAGGGGGCCTGGCAGTGCACCCGTGCATGGGACCTGGGGAGCTTACCTACTCATCGGGCCTGGCAGTGCACCCATGTACAGTGCCTGTGGTCTCACCCATTTGTGGGCCCTGACAGTGCACCCATGCCTAAGACCTTGTGGCACAGTAACCTTCCATATTTTTCTTTTTAAAATTTTTACTGGGAGGTCCTGGGGATTGAACTCAGGTACCTCCATATAGGAGATGGATGCCCAACCATTTGAGCCACATCTGTACCCCTGCTATTATCTCTTAAGGTTACCAAAGATACCTAGAGTTACAAACATTTCCCATACAGGATGGTCAAACAATAAATCAGGCTTGGTTTATTACAAGCATAATAAAAACCAGAGAAAAACTATGTCTGGGGACATGTGCATGGTTTCTAATATAATGAATGTTTAGCCTACCCTGATTATCACAAAATCAGGACAGCGAGAATATTCATATATATAATAAATATTTACTTATTTAGTTAGGTACCATTAAAATTGTGTGTGTGCCTTGTAACATTCTTCTTTGGGAATATTTTCAAAATGAATTTATCCATTTATTAGTACTGATCTTCATACTTTCCCATACATTTGACTTATTTAAACTCATTAATTATTAATTAAAACATCACCAATACATTTTGGATGTTATAATTTAATATTATCATTCTTTATAAATATAATTTCATGTAAATTTCATTTTTCAGTTCTGTTATAAGCATGTCTCATCACTCCACATTATTTGTTTTAAAATTCTATTTTTCTTTACAGTGGTTCTGTTTATTTTAAATTTATAGTATAATTCTATCTTCAGCAAGCTCTATAGAATGCAATTCTATGTCAAATTATCCTATTTAGCTTTGCAGGATACATTTAATAATCAGTAAATTACTTCTAATTTTCAAAAGGTTAATTTATTGGATAGAACTGGCTTATAAGAGCAATAAAATAATTATACAGTTGTAGAATTATAGAATTAAAGAAATGCTGCTCAGCAACACCAACCGATTCTAATATTTTAGTTGTATTATATTTTGCTATATTCGGTATTGCTTATATCTGCAATGATGTAATAAGAAACACATCTTATAGAATGTTTAATGTGTGATAATTGGCCATTTTGAGGAGAAATGATCCTTCAGTGCAGAAATCTGATAAGTGAAGATATTGATATAAGTGAGCTAAAATAAATTTAAATATGTGTAAAAAATGTACTGAAAAAACAATATTCCATTTCTTCATTCCATCTATCACTTCATTTATGCAATTTTTCACTTTTCTCACATTCCCCAGATTTTTAAAAATCTGTATGTAATTCTAGTAACAATAGCCCATCATCACATAAACTGATGTGAATTAAATACCACAATCATTTCTTTCACCCCATATAAAGATCTTTGACCCAAACTATAGGATATCTGGGGTCTTAATTGTAAAGAAAGGGACTAATTTGATATATGTAACATATAACCCAGTGTTTCTCTGTCTCTGGTGACTATACTTCAGCTTATTAAGAAACTGTCTTTCCTCCCTTTCCAGCATTTTGGTTTTGGCAAGCCTATCAGTAACAGATTCTTAACATATAGGGTATGCATAAACATGTTATCAATTACTTGCCAACTATTTATTCCATCTGCCTAGCCACAATTAGTGATTTATTAACAGACATTTATTCACATCAGCATGTGCTTTTCCTTTTGCTGTGCTTTTTATATTTTAAACTATGTCACAAATCAAGAGGTACCAAACCTATCCTCCAAGGAAAGTGTTCAACTTTCATAGACTTTTAGACCTTCAAATTGTTTGAAAACCAATTCAACTGTATTTAAAATGGACAGTTGTCACACAAATAAAATATATCTTTCTAACAGAAAAATCTTTAGATATTGCAAAATGGGCCTGTATGAATCCATGGAAGTACCAAATAGAGATGAGAAGATTACTTTACCTAACCCAGGGGAGGCTTCCCACTATCCCATTCCCTCCACAACTGTCCCTTTTTTTCCATGTATATTATATTATTAGCTAAAATCTGTGGACACTTAATTTACTGTGATTTTTATAATAAAATCTTCACTATTTCTTGAGGAATGATTCAAGAAGTTTAATTGCTCAGTGCTAACATATGCGTGATTTTAATTTTGATACCTGATATGGATTAAATTTTGTCTCTGAAGAAGATATGTTCAAGTTCTAACACCCAATATCATGAATGTGATTTAAATTAGATCTAGAATCTTTGAAGATATCATTGGAAATGATGAGGCAGAAATGAAAATTGTGGGCAATTGGACTGGAATCATCCAGTGTCCAGAATGTTTATTAAGCCATCTGGACAATTTCTGGGATATTAAGCAACCCAGTTTACTGTACATTGTTAGGCCAGCCGTAGTTAACCAGGAATATTACAATGTTTAGAAATGACAAAATTGCATATATATTTGTTTGTTATCCAACAATATATGAGAACATTCATTTTCTTGCTTGCATTTTTTAACATTTTAGTTGTTTAAATAAAATATATATTTGAATTTGTATTTTATCAGTAATGATATACTTCTTAAATGCATAATTCCTCATTTTAAAATTGTGTTTTTGAACTTTGCTATTCTTTATGTGTGAGTTAATATTACATTTGACAAGTAAGAATGCTTAACTCTTCATCTGCCACACAGAAATTTTATTTATTGTTTTCCCCTACCTCATCACATAACACAACTGGGTAGATTTTCATAAGACTTTTAAGAGATGGCTGCATAGTTTTGCTTCAAATATGTAGAGTTATCTAGGAAAAATCTGTGGAAAATCATTTTAATTGATGTTTTGAACCATCTTGAACTACATACAATACTGAAGATTTTTACAAAACTGGTATGACCAGAAACACTGAAAGTGTATTAGAAGGCTCAAATTGGAAGTAAAAGACCTCAAGGACAGAAATATGGATGAAGTCATCTGGACCAAAAGATTACATCAGAACAAAAAGGCATAAACACCGATAATTGTGGAAAGGGAAGGTCCATCTCTGGGCTTGACAAGGACAGGCCATCCACCCTGGCACTTGGAGGGTTGTTCAAGGAAAATGCCATCAGACCAGGGCTTTGATATGATGGGACCTATCCACCCTGCATCATGGCAGAGTATGGCCTCCATTCCTAGACTTGGAGAGGTTGGGGTCTAAACTCTGGTGTTCTGAGAGACCATCACCATTGCTAAATTCTTAGAAAACATTGGGCTGCTGCACCATGAGGTTGGAGGTCAGAGCATTGTTGCACAGATGTCTCTCAGAAATTAAAATTTAATGGAGTTTGTCCCGCTGTGTTTCAGACTTGGTTTGGAACTGAGGATCCCAATTTTCCTTCCAAATTCTCCATTTGAATTGACATTAGTTATACTATGTCTGTTCTCATCATTGTATTATGGAAGTAAATAAATTATTTTTTTCAGTTTCACAAATCCATAAGATAACGAGGAAATTTGGCCCAGGTTAGAGCATACACCATTCATTTTTTTAGTAAGTTTTTTTTTTTTAATTTTGTTTAAAAGATATATAGATTACATAAATGTTACTTAAAATATATAGGGGATTCCCATATTCCTGCTCCCAACTGTTCCCACATTTCCCCACATTAACAACATCCTTCATTATTGTGATACATTTGTTATAATTGATGAACACATTTTGGAGTATTGCCACTAAGTGTGGATTATAGTTTAGGTTGTAGTTTATACTCTCTCTGGCAAAATCTTATAAATTATGACAAGATATATAAAGGCCTGTATCTGTCATTGCAATGTCACTGAGGACAATTCCCAAGTCCTTAAAATGTCCCCATATTACACCTGTTTTTCCCACTTCTTCACCTCAGAATATACAATGACCACTGCCTCCACATCAATGATAGAAGTTCTTCCATTGCTGAATCACAAGTCTGTGCTAGAATATCAGTAAGTCTACTCTAGTCCATCAGTCATTCTGCAATCCTGAGGATTCTGGGGTGGTGATACCCTCTCCACCTCTAATTAAGAGGGAGCTTAAATCTTGTAGCAGTTTGGCATTTATGAATTCCAAAAATATATATTGGATTATGTTTGTGAACTAGTCTTTTCTTTTGGGCTATTTAGATTATGTTGGATTCAGAGGTTTAATTGATTAAATAATATTTGAGGCATTGTTTGGGACATATCAGTAGGATGGTGAATCCCCACCCTCTTGGTGTGCAGAGATTCACAGAAAAACCACACTGCAGAGAAGGGAAGTTGGAGTTTTGATGTGGGAGTTTTTGAGCTGGAGACCTGGGAAGTAAGCACACAGAGGAGCTTTGTTATGAAGAAAGACAAAAGGTCCTGGGAAGAGAAACAAGCTATGTCCCTGATAGTCTACAATGGGCCTTGTGGAGATAGCAGTGGAGCTGACCCCAGAAAGAAGCAAGCTCCGGGAAGAGAGGAACCCAGAAAGCCTGAACCCTCACAGACATTGACAGCCATTTTGCTTCAGCACATGACAATAGACTTTGCTGAGAGAAGCAACTTAAACTTTATGGCCTGGTAAATGTAAGCTTACCCCAAATAAATACCCTTTATAAAAGCCAACAGATTTATGATATTTTGCTTGAGCAACCTTTTCACTGACTAATACAGATACCGTGGGTCACATGGTTGGAACTATCTTGCCTGAAGTTATAGATTATCTCTGTTCCTTGGAATGGTCTTTGTCCATTTTCAGCTCCTTGTTCATTTTCCTGGGTGAACCCAATGAACTGTAGAGTAGGTTTTGCAACTCTGTTGAGATTCAGGGCCCAGCTGGCACATAGACATCACAAAGATTTAAGTCTTTTGGATATACACCTATCAACTCTAGCACTAAATATAGGTTCAAATTGATGGGGCAGAAGAGCCATGTGTAGTGAAACCACAATTGAGTCCAGTTCTGACATACTGGGTTGCATAAATTCCCAGGTAGGGCCCACTGGCACTGCACCAAACTCCTGAGCTGTCTTACATTCCAGTAATGTCTGGATGTCTCCACCCTTTGAGGAAATATTTACTTTGGCAGTCAATGAGATCTTGCTGATTTGTGCATAAGTTTAACAGCTGGAATGTCCTTCCAACTCACTTTGAATTCTCTGAGCCATATAAACTCATTTGCTTTATCCTTTCCCTCTTTTGGTCAATGTCTTTTTTAGTTGCATTGCTTGTTGGTGTTTGGTTGTAATACCTCAGTGCCAGAGAGGCTCATCCCTAGGAGTCATGTCCCACACTGGGGGGAAAGTAGTGAATTTATATATATTGAGTTTGGCTTAGAGAAAGGCTACGTTTGAGCCACAAGGAGTCTCTCAAGGGGTAAGTATAAGGCACTCTATAATACTAGGCTAAGTTTCAATTTCAACAGTAAAGTCTCATAAGTACATTCATCAATATCAAGGGCCCATCACTTTGGATTCAAATTTGTTACTTAAATAACTTAATGCTTTTAAGGTGTCATGGAATGATTTTGTGCTGCATATGGGAAAAACATGTCTTTTGAGGACACTGTGGGCACTGTGGTACATTAAATTATGTACCCATTAAAAAAAAAAAAAAACAAGCAAAACAAAATGAAAAAAATATGCTTTACTATTAATCCATTATTGTTTCTGTATAAAGAAGACATTTTGATGATATTATTTTTAATTCAGTTGTGGTCCTACAAGATTAGATTTTATGAAATTAAAGCTATTTTGGGGAGTGATGCTGGAAGTCAACAGGACATGGAGCATAAAGGAGAGGACATATCCTGTAGCATAGGAAACCAAGGATTTCTGTGCAGCCTAGAGGTAAATGACTTTCATAGGTAGTAAGCATTCAAAGTTCTGAAACCCTGAGCCAATAAATTCCTATTGCTAAGCAATCCCACTATGACATATGTAATAGTGGCCAGGAAACAAAGAGAACACTAGATACCATTTCTCAATGCATTTTACTCTAAACATCATATCTGTATTTCAATTTAAAAAGTACAAGAATTCAAAAGGGCAAACATAGTCAAATGAAAAAGAATGAGGGAATGAAAGATAATCAATGAGGCAGATTATTAGAAAAATCAGATCAGGAATTTAAAATAGTGTATTATTAAGCCAGAAGTTCTAATAAAAAAGTATATAATATACAAGAAAAAGATTGATAATATGAAGAGTTACCTGGATACACTAAACACATACAAATTACTATTTTACACAAACTATTCTTTCTAAGTTGTTTACAGTATCTGTCAAACCTGAAATATTAATTAGGTATTTAAGTTGCTTTTTTTTTTTCCTACACTGTCTTCTTTTACAACCATTACAAACTTGGGATATTTCAATGTGTCCTAGCCTTAAAAATCAGTTTTTAATACAGTATAAATGTTCAGTACAATTCATTATTTACCTTTTAGCAAAAAAAGTTAGTATATAATGTTCCATATGTATAAAAATAAAACACTCCAGAAACCATCAAAACATATTAAAAAGGAAAAATATTAGCAGGTCTCATATGTTGTATATTTATTATTCATCAAAATCCTCACATTCTCCAGAGATATAAGCGACATCTCAATTCATGTAATTTATTTGTGATTTTTTCTTGAGGGAGTGTGTTTTCTTTTAATTATTTTAATTTTACTTGTACAAGCTCCATATCCAACAAATGTACATTCCCTCATTCCCTCAAGCCTCAGCAATGGTAACTGCTATCCTACTTTCTGTTTTGGTGGGTTTGCTATTTGTAGATTTATCTTATAAATGTATTCATACAATATTTGTCTACATGAGTCTTGTTTATTTCATTATGAATAATATTTTCAAGGTTCTTCCAAGTTGCAGCATGTCTCATGACTTCACTCTATGGCTGAATACTATTTTTATTGCGTGTAATCAAGACATTTTGCATATCTATTCATTCTTGGATGGATATTTGGGTTGTTTACAACTTTTAGTCCATTTTTACTTTCTTTATGCTTATTGTTTTTCACAGTTGGCATTTGAGTTGATTATTGTCACATTTTGAACATTTTTATATATCCTGGATATTTACTTCTGATCTATGTTATAACTACTTTCTACCATTATACATTTTGCTTTTTTATTTTTTTTTTATTGATAAAATACTTTGATACAATTTTTTTTTAATTTGATGAATGTAGATTTATCTGCTGTTTCTTTCATTTCTTGTGGCTATGATGTGATTAAGATTTGTCCTACATTATCTTCTTAGAATTTTATATTTAGCTCTTATACTTAGGTTCTTGAATCAATTTGAGTTTATGTTTGCATAAAATGTATTGTAGGGATCTGACTTCATTGTTTGGATTTGGTTTTGGATATTCTCACCAATCTGTTGAAGTGTCTGTTATTTTCCCATTGCATATACTTAGCATCCTGGTCAAAAATCAATTGACCATAGTTATGTGGGTCTGTTTCTAGATTTTTACTTCTGTTCCATTATTCTATGTCAATTATTTTCAGGACCACATTCTTTTGATTATTGCAGATTTGTAACATAATTTGTAATTGGGAAGTGTGAGTCTTCAAAATTTGCTTATTTTGAGAATAGCTTTTGATATTCAGTTTAACTATGCAATTAATATGAATCTGAAGATCTTCTTTTCCATTACTACAAAAAACCTGCTGTGATTTTTATTAAGAAATGTAATGCATTTATAGATCAATTTGCATATTTTTTATATCCTCACAATATTAAGATTTCCAACCCATGATATGTCATATCTTGCAATTTAATTAAGCCTTGATCATTCCTAACATTTTATGCTTTGTTTGCTATTATAAATGGAATTGATTTCTTAATATCCTCTACATATTGCTAGTTTATAGAAACGCAGTTGATTTCTGAGCATTCATCTTTTGCCCTGGCACTTTGTTAAACTTTTTTATTAGCTTTGGTGTTTTCTTGTGCATGCCTTTGGATTTTCTCTATATTAGGTCATATTTATGAATAAACATAGTTTTAGATCTTCCATTCCAATTTGTACACGTTTTACTTATACTTCTTACTTAAACTCTATGGCTATAACTCCTAGTATAGTGGTAAATAGCAGTGGTGACAGTGGGCATATATCTTTTGTTCCTCATCTTAAATGGAATGTTTTAATTCTCTCAACATTGAGTACTGTTTTATCTGTGGGTTTTTCATAAATGGATTTTAGCATATTGAGAAAGTTCTGTAGTATTCTTAGTGCAAATGGATTGTTCTAAAGCATAGACAATTTTTAGTGAAAAAGAGAAGTCTCAATAAATTTTAATATATTAACATTATATAAAGAAACTTCTTCAAAAACATGGAGTGAAGCTAGAAACCAATAAAAGAAAGAACATTGCAAATGTGCAAATATTTGGAAATTAAGCAGCATATCTTAATTTATCAATTAATTAAATAGGAAATAACAAGAGAAATTAGAAAATATTTAGGGAAAATGAAAATGAAGGCATTGCATACCAACACTTACAGGATGAAGCAAAGGAAGTGCAAGAGTAAAATGCATACCTATGAATCCTTTTGCATCTGAAGGAGAAAGATATCAATTATCTAATTCACCTATATTTAAATTAAGAAAGAAGTGGAACATAAACCAAAATGTAGCAGAAGGAAGAAACTAAGCGGATTGGAGGTAAATTAAATAGAGAATAGAAAACTGAGAGAATAAAAAGAAAAACATAAGGTTGCTTATTTCAAAAATATCAATAAATTTGACAGATCCTTATTTAGATGAAGAAAGAAAATAATAAAAAAAGAGATGTAAATAAAATATAAAATGAAGGTAGTGATATTACTACTGGATTTATGGTAATAAAAATTATAATAAGAGAGTAATAAGAACAGCTGTAGGCAAAAACAGATAAACTAAACAAATAGAAAAATTGTACAAATACACAAATCATATAATTTACTCTAGCAGACAAAAAATCCTTATATTCCTATAACAAGTTCAATGATTGTAACAATAACCAAAAACTTTCATAAAGTCAAAATCCAGGACAAGATGAATTCACTGGTAAATTAACACCAATTGTTATAAAGTTTTTGGAAGAAATATGTTCTATCTATATATTACTTTCAAAAAGTTTTGTATGAAAAGCTACCTCTATTAATGAAGTAGAAACAAATCATCATCATTATTTTATTTATGGAAAATCTTGGAATTTGTTTAGCTTTGATAAATATTTGCCTATGCAAATAATGTGTTGTCATTTTTTTCTTAAAATTTCTGGTTGAATTTCATTGAATCTATAAATAAATTTGGAAATATTTAAATTTCTGGTCAACATACTTGTAAGAGCTCTATAATTTCTCTGTTCTCTCATTGACATAATTGTAGTATCTATTAACAAAATTGTCATGGACTAAACCTGTTTCTGCTCTTAGGGTATGCCACGAAGTAAGAATAGAGTTCTGGCCTCTCCCAAAGGAAAATGACTTTATTAGAAATGTAAAGAAATTCAAGCCTAAGGGTGCTGTTAATAAGATTGTTAATATTGCACTTAACATAAATAGAAAGGTGATACTGTTGTGTTATCCATGCTTAAAATATGTGGGATATCTTTAATTTGCATGAAAATATAAAAGCAACTTCATTGCAAAGAAGAGAAATCCTGTGGTAACAAGGTTGAAACAATGCCCTCAAAGTTTATTTCAACCAGGGTGACTAATAATAATTGGATCAGATTGAGGAATAATATGTCTTAAGACACTATCAAAAACAATGCAGAATATTATGAACAATTCATGGAATGTTATATGTATGTACAATGCTAATAAAGGCAGACAGCACATGAGGCACTATCAACACTTCTCACAGTAATGGGTTAGAGAGTAGAGGGTATGCCCAAGGTTGCAATCTTTGAGAATTGACATAGAGGCTGTATCCTGCAATGAAGTTGTCCAGTCAATTCAATAAATAACAAACAAGTGAGCAAACAGAATCATCAAACTAAAAAGAAATAAGCTTGTCAGTGTTCAGTGACTACCTTATATTATGTAATAATCTAGTTTAAAATAAAAACTTATGAGATATGCAAATAATCAGGAAATATGACACAAATTCACACATACACATGCATACACACACACATACAGAGAAAAGTACAAGAACTGCCCTCTTAGGGTCCCAGATGTTGACCTTGTAAACACATTAAAGGAGACATTATAAATAGGATTAAAGAGCTAATAGAAACCACTGTTAAAGTATTAAAGAAAGATAGGATGAAAATATATTAGCAAATATCAGCATATCAAATTTCAATAAACAGAATTATTTTATTTTTAGAAAAGTAAAAGAAAAATAAAATCTCTAATGGAAATTATTAAGTTTAAAATTACTGAGAGGAAAAAATCCTTAGGGGTACAAAACAGTTTATTGGAGATGGTAAAAGAAACATTCCGAGAACTTTAAGTAAGACTGACATAAATTAAGCAATTTGAATAATTCAGGAAAAATTATGAACAAAAAGAAAATAGTACAGCAGACATGTGGGAAATGATTTAGTGTTTCAACATATAATTAATGAAATTGCAAGAAGGAGAAGAGATTGGAGCGGAAAATTTATTCAAAGAAATAATGGTCACCTTTCCAAGGGTCATTAAAAATTATTGATAAAACATCTTCAAATTTCAATGATATTCAAATAAGACAAACACAAAGAGATCCACACTTAAATGTTTCTCATATATGCCTTCATACTAAATTTCTTTTATATTAAAAATAATGCTTCCAGGGTTTATGCATGCACCAAAATAACAAATTTACAATTATTGTGTTGTAATACTGTTTTGATATATGGTAGAATTGATAATCCTATTCTGTTATTTTTAAGTTATTTGAGTAATTATTTGTTTTTGCATAACTTTACACATTCCATAGTCAAGTTGGGCCTATATATGGACACACACACACATACATATGTACACAAAAACATATTGATGGGAATATAATGGGGATTATATTGAATTAATGCACAAAATAAGGCAAATTTATTTTTTTCAATTTTTAATCTATTCCATGGATAGTTTATATTCTTCATATTATTTTTCTCCTTCCTTTTTTTAAAATAAATAACACATTTTTCTCATAGGCTTCTCACAATATTGATATTGTTCATAGGAATTTAATACTTTTTATATAAATAGATACAATGTTATTTTTAAACTTTATTTTATAAATATATGATATAAAATGATTTTTAAATTTGATTTAATTATCTAAATATATTCATTGTGATTTGTTTATTTTCTGAGAGACTCATGTAAGAATGTAAGCTTCTTGCTAAGCACACCTAATGTGAGTATTATTTAATGCATTAGGATTTCTAATTTTCATTGCAACATCTTTACCCATGCCTTATAAATTCCTCAATTGCTTTTATCACCTAAAAATACATAGACCTTGTGAGTCATTTACTCCATTGCTAGTTTTAGAACCACCAGTAATGCATGCATTTGTGTATCACAAAGGCCCTTACTAGAGTGTTTACACCAAAGTTATTCACAGTAGTTCATAATGGAAATAACTCAGAAATTCATCACAAGTCATATACTTAAAGAAACAAATTGTACTTTTTAAGCAATTAAAATGAATTCATGACTGCCTAGTCAGCTATGTGGTATAGACTCACAGAGGTAACAACATGGAAAACTACCAGAGACAAATGGTAGATACAATACGATTTATCTAAATATTTTAAGTAACATGCACTCAGAATCACACATCTACAAGTAATTATAGTTTTTCAGCTTGGGCAATAAATGGATAGTGAATGGGAAAAATGTGTGGGGCACTTTTTTTGTGCAATAAATACAAATATGCTACTATATGCATTTTCTTTGTATGAGGGTTCATCTTATGATTCTTGAAATTTAATACCATCTCTTCCTATATAAATCTAGTTAAATTAGCCTTCACAAACAGTCTTCTAAAATATTTTCATCTTCCAACTGTAGACATCAAACTTTAATGATATAAACTGGCCTAACCTATAAATGAATAATGGTAGAATGCTGGGGGAAATCAGAAATGTTTAAATAGATCAATAACAGTTCAAAATGTGTGAAACACAGGCTAAAATAAAAAAAAAGATTAAAAAGTAAGCTGAATTCCATTAAGTCCACTTTAGTCCATAGCTCTTCCCCCAATCTTGAGGGGACTGGAGTGGTGATGTCCACTCCATCTCCAAGTGAAAGTGGACTTATATCCCATGGATACAGTGGATGGGATTATCCTGCCTTCAGCTGCAGGCTCTCTCCATTCCCTGGGATGGTTGTTGTCCATCATTGTTGTCTCCTCACCCAGTGACATGGGTGAGTCCATTGAGCTGTAGAGTAGGAGTTGCAGCTCCACTGAGATTCCAGGCATGGCTGGCACATAGGCAGGCCAGAGGCTCCAGTCTCTGGAAGTACACCTACAAACCCCAGACTCACATATATGTTTGAATAGAAGGGACTGATGGACCATGTGCAGGGAGGAATTATTTGTGTCTGCCTCTGTCACTCTCAGGAGCACAGATACCAAAGTAGAGCCCACTGATAAGGCATCAATCTCTGGGGCTATCCCCCCTTATATAGGACCTGGGTGTCTCCAGAGCCCTCCGGAGTCCCTCTGTGTGGGGTGATATCCACTTTGGTGGTCTATGAGATTCTACCGAGGTGTGCGTAAGCATTACCTCTAGGATGACCTCCCGACTCTCTTTGAATTCTCTTAGCCACATGAACTTATCTGTCTTTACCTTTTCCCCCTTTTATTCAAGCTTTTTTACCATTTGTGTTTCCAGTTGGCACTTGTTATTAGTACCTCGTTGCCAGAGAAGCTTATCCCCGGGAGTCATGTGCCACATTGGGGGAAAGGTAATACATTCATATGCTGAGTTTGTCTTAGAGAAGGCCACATTTGAGTAACAAGGAGGATCTCAGGTGGCAACTCTTAGGCACTCCATAACAGTAGGCCAAGTTTAAATTACAAGAGCATAGACTCATAAGGATAGTCATCAATAACAAGAACCCAACAGTGGGCCATCCTCTTTTGCCACACACTGCCCCTGCACTTAGGAGACTGTTGCTGCTCCCTTGGAGAATGTGGCAGAGCTCTCCAGGCTGGGAATTCAATATTCCATCATTTATTGAGTGATTGTCTACCCACCATGGTATTCTGTTGTAGACATATTGGGATTCAAGCAATGGAAGAAATTATGACAGTGAGGTGAAGCCAGTGGCCACTAGATGCTTTCAGGCCAGGGAGGGGAAGGGCAGTTGTAATACAGGGGCTTTTTCAGGACCTGGGAATTGTCCTGAGTGATGTGGCGATGGATATAGGCCATTTTACATCAGTGTATACCATGCAGGACTGTGTGGGAGAGAGTGTGGTCTAAGATGTGAACTGTGGTCTATGCTTAGTGGCAAAGCCCCAGGACATGTATATTCATTGCAGGTGATGTGCCACACTAATGAAAGCTGTTTATGTGAGATGTTATTGGAGATATGGGAGGCAGAGATCATGGGAAACTCTGTAATTTTTGTGTAACATTTACATAATCTAAGCATCTATTAAATTATATATGAAAAAAATAACATTTATGTAAGCAAATGCACATATATGCATATATATCTATATATCATTTCACATATATTGGCTTGTATTGTGAAAAATTTGATCCTTACCCACAACTAAAAAAAAAAAAAAAGTAAGCTGAAAGTTAAAACTAGCAATTAGACATAAAATGCATACCTTTGGAGACTGCTCTGGTCTACTGATATTAATTGGGGCATAATAAGTTTGGAAATTTTTTAAATAATTATTTTTTATTTCTTTTTATGACTTGTGCATTCCTTAAGATTTAAACTTATTTTTATTTTTCTTGCTTCACATCAAATATGATTCAGATTTTGAAAACTTTCCTCAATGAAGATTTTGTATGAGACAAATGATTAACACCTATAAGGAAGTTCATGTGAAGGAAAGAGTAACAAATGAAATATTATTTTAGAAACTTTCAATTTTCAAATATTGACATGCATTAGCTAACAAATATGGAAGATAGAGAAGTTGCCAATCAACAGGATTTCATTGAATCCTTTTGGGAACTCCCATTTTTGCAGCCATTACAGAATGCAAAGTTGTTTTCTGTAGCCAAGAACTTTTAATTAACTTATGAACTCATAATCCCAGAAATAAGAATATACCTATATAAACCAATGTACATGTGGAATGGAACACTTGTACCATAACGTTCCTAACCACACTACATATAACAGCAGAAATCTAGATAAAACACGTTTTAATAAAAATAGATTTATGTAGTTACATTTGTGATATTGTCAATCAAAAGAATGTTATTAAACTTTCAGAATGGTCCCCAGCTCTTTGCATTTACATAAATAGAATTGTTCATTGAAGCAGAAAGAATGTGGCATCACATATGTGAAAAAACTGGTCTGTTAAAATAGACTTGCCAAAATCAGGTGGGAGGAACAAGTGTAGACAGTATCTGTCTGTTTTTATTGGAGCTCATCTGGAACACCTCAGTAAGCACATGTACATAGGAATCTATGATGTCCATAAATGATAGCAGAAGGATAACAAGGCCAATCAAGATGATGGGTATACACATACTGGGAAGTTCCCCAAGAAACAAATGGGAAAAGAGATGGAAATTTACAGAAAAATGGTTAAGGAGCCAAGACCTAAAATATGGAAGTTGAAATAAATATAAATTTTGTTTGAAGTAGTTGATGGAACTAGTGTCCCAAGCACATATGGCCATAGAGAAACAGTTCCTTTTGTTCATGAGGAAAAATATTGTAAAGGGTGACAACTAAAAACTGATCATAAGATTTGAAATCAAGAAGAAGGGCCTCTGGTCCAGCAAAAGTCAAGAAATAAAGGTATGAAGCTCACAGTCCAGATCATAATAGTCTCAATATTTGAGAGAAAGTTAGTTGCCCTCTTGACAGAGTGGTGAGATGCACATCATGCTAATGAAAGAGATCTGACTGAGTAGAAAGAAGATTGGAGAGTGGACTCCAGTGTCCCTTTGGATGAGTATATGCAGTATGATTTCCCCATTTGTACCATAGAAAATTGGATGGTGATATGAAAAATGAGGAAAGGGTTCATTTGGTCATCTTGGGAAAATAGTCATTTTAAGACCTATGCTAAAGCATTTATTTTTCATTCATGTTTTAAACAAAAATAGCAATGCAGAATATGTCCCAAATTACAATTTAATAGTAAGCCTGTCATTTAAGAGAAAAAATAGTGATTGCTAAATATAATTTGAATGTCTCTCCCCATTTCAATAAACTGATTGTGTGTCTACTGAGCAAGAAACACTGACTAATAATGAAATGGATATAAATATTTTACTGATTATGGGATTAAACTATCATATGAAACATTGAAGATATAAAGCATTTAGATGATTTGCCAACCCATGCTATTTTCCTCATTTTAAATGTTTTCAGTATATATTCTGAAAAATTATCTAACAGAATTTATTCATATAATTCATCAATTCACAGTGATAGCTTGGCTACTTTAGTATAATTTTTTTAAAAGTTTCTTGTGGGATTCTTCTGATCTTTACTTCTAAGAAACAGTTAAGAGGCCTGCTCCCCAGCCCATCCAGGGAAGAAAGCACTATCAGTTCCTACACTAAACAGGAACATTCTTGGTCTGTTCATTTAATTAGTTAACCAAAACCTTTGCCTTCACCTTATCTTTGACTTAAGCCATTATGTCTTCATTTTCTTTCTGCTTGGAATGCTTGTGATGTTTTTTGGCCTCTCACATATGCACTGATCCCTGCCCCTTCTCACAGACACCCTGACATTTACTGTGAAAAAAATTCTGAATAAAAATCGTGCTGGGGATCAACCAGAGAGAATAGCTCTTTTAGCTGTTCTCCCCCTCATCTCTCTCAACCACTGTCTTCAGAGTAATTTTATTGTGCTGTCATGGGCTCTGCTGGACAGAGCTCTGCATGACTTTGCAGGATGGATTCATGCAAGTGGTCACCCTGACTGATTCATGCAAGCCGCACAATCAGCACATTAAGGAGTGGCTACATTTGTTGGGACTGAAACTGAAAATAATCATCCCAAGGTAAGGGAACAGCAATGCCCAATGGAGAGAGCTGACAACGTGTCTAGTTCAGTGAGGAAAATTTTCTAAATCTTCATGGGGCCAAGAATTTCCAAAGAACAGGATACTTTTGTAAAAACAATACAACTCTTAGAAGAAGCTGATTGCACAGTACAAAAAAGGTCAATATCACTTGCTATTACAAACAATTCAAAGTATTGTCCTTGGTTTCCTAAAAGAGGAATTTTAGATTTGGAATTAATGGAGCAGGTAGGAAAAAATTTAAAAACAAAATTGACAATGGTGCACTCAACAGGCAAAAGTGCTGAATAAAGTCCTGATCAATAAAATCATGCTTATAAAAAAACATTCTGCCAAAGATTTAACTAAGTTAAGAAAAAGATTCTGGCAGCATCTCTGCAAACTCCCTTCTGCCTACATAATAATGTGGCTGTGGGCTGTTGGTGGCTAATAAAATTAAACTTCTGGAAGAGTAGAAAAGCTTGGCAACATAATTTCCACAAAAATTCTCAAAAGCAGTAAAATCAATGATGTAAAATGATGGAGGGCTTAAAAACAGCCAAACCAAAAAGGTAAAAATTTTGGGTCAAATTAGAAAGCTTTATGTTTCTATTAATGTATTGTAATTTGTTTTATTTTTTATTTTATTTATTTAATTTTTTTACTTGTTTTATGTTTATCTGATTGTTCAGAGTCAGTGTGTATTTTGATATCTCTGGATAGTAATATTCAATTGATTAATGAAAATTATTAAAAGAGCTCTACTCAAATGGCCAAAAATTAAATAAGTGCTTATATTAATAAAGAAGTATGAATACATATAAAAATAATAAAAATAATTATAACCAAATTAATTCATTATTCTGACAAGTTTGTTTAATGTTAATGATAATTATATTTTGTAAGATGTTTGCTTAAAAACAGTTTCCAAAATGATTTTGGTAACTTAAGTATAGAAGATATATAGAATGCATTTTTATTATTAAAGAAAAAGAAATCAATTTTGTCCTAAGA
Organism: Tolypeutes matacus; assembly: GCA_026826555.1. Classification (NCBI taxonomy): domain Eukaryota; kingdom Metazoa; phylum Chordata; class Mammalia; order Cingulata; family Chlamyphoridae; genus Tolypeutes; species Tolypeutes matacus. The sequence continues at coordinate 3,491,422 of JAKSZT010054267.1, read as the reverse complement.
CAAAATAAGTGGTTATTAAGAAAAAGTAAAAAGTGGGACCAAACCTGAATGAATACAGAAAGTGCAGAAAGTGCATGGAAAAAAATTTCATGGTCAAAGTTAAGAAAGATTTGATGGGTCTATCTATAAAGTTTTAAAAGATTTGGTAAAAATTGTATACTAATAAAAAGTTAAAATTTTGTTTTTCTCAAAGTTTCATAAATTATTGGTCTGTTTTATTAAAAGTTTACAAAAAAAAAATTTTCTTCTAAATAATAAGTATACCAAAAAAGAAAGTCTTTTTTAATCAAAATAGGTTCTTATGCTTTAACCTTATTATTTCCTTGAAAAAACAATTCATCACTTTTAAAGAAACCTAATAGTCGATCCTGCTTTCTCAAAGTCAAATCCTGAAAAGTAGCTTTTTATTTCAAACTGTTGCAAAAGTTCTGTTCTGTTACCTAGAAAAAAGTAAAATACTAAAAATGATTAAGTTCATATGGTATATTATACATTGAATGAAGTGTTTAAAACTCTTATACCATTAAAAAGAATTTTTTAATCATAAGATAATTTGCATGAGTTAAAAGTTCATATGAATTCTTAAAGAGTGTATAAAATTCCTGAAAATTTAACAATGTTTCAACATAATATTAAATAAAAGTATAATGTTGTTAATCACATTTTTAATTATTTAGGAAAAAAAATACATGTCACAAAATCAACCTCTTATCATAAATTAAAATAACACCACTATTGTAGGCAGTAGTCCCAAATATTATTAGTTGGTTGCAAAAAACTTTGTTAATAAGCAAACCAATGCATGCTAATCAGCACTTTTCATATTACAGTAAAAAATAATGAGAACTAAAACAGTGGGCACATCAGGGATGTTTTGTAGCAAATAAAAACAGATAAAGTGCATTCCAGAAGGTGTTGTGTTCCTCCCTGGAAAAGCTGGCCACTTTCTCAGGGACAAATGCATGAGCTTTGCAATGTACTGCCCAGGGAATGTTGTGTTCTTTCCTGAGGAGGCTGGTCAAATCTTCAGGAATTAACACAGTGCTCACAAGTTAACATCTATAGTATCAAGTTCATTAATCTTGAACACACAATAATTGTCCTTAGCCAAACCAATTAATGTACCACTCTAGAAAAAGGTGCTCTTCACATGTGTTTTCAATCAAAACTCTAATATCAGATGCTAATTCAAAACTTCCCAGCCAATAGCTCAATGTTGGTGAGTCTATATATAAAACTGTTCTGTTTGTCTCTCATTCTGTAACTCTGTTCAATATTAATTTAACTTTTTAATTGTTTTTCTTATTTTTCACCATAATTGTCACTATAGATTTATTATACTAAATATGCATGTAAACATTTATCTTGTATCCATCCAGGACTCTGGCCAAAAATGGGCCAAGTATATCAGTGTGTCCCCCAGTGTAGTAAGCATGTAAGTGTATGAATACATATTGTGAGAAATTAAGATATAACAGTTAGACCCCTGTTTATAAAAAATCCTTCACTTATTTCATATTCTTTCAATTATTAACAAAAATTCACAAATTAGTGAAAAGTTCAGCCACAAGAAAATGCTCAATAGCCCCACCGTGTGTCAATATTATGTCTTTCAGACTCTATGCCCTACTTGTTCTGCCTTCCCACAAACATTCATTTATCATTACATAGATAATATCCTCATTGAACCCCCTCAAATGCACTTTTAACACAACTCTATAAACATCTCCAGAATTCTCTTACTCAAACTAGTTTCCAAATAACCCCTAATAAAATCCAATTAAGTCAGCCTTGAAAATAATTAAAATATGTCATATCTTCTAAAAAGGGGGGGGAGAGGGGAGTATGTATATCTCTTCTAGAAATACAATAGACTTAACACTATATGCTTTAATTTTTAAAAATTGTGATAAAAACAGCCTCTCAGTAGCTAAAAAATTTTCTCCCATCATCAGGAGTGTCATCAAATACAAGCTAAAATTCTGGACAAGGAATTGTTAGGGGATAGATCTTGGAAGGGATCCTGTGACCTTAAAATGTGGGTGTGAGGATATGCATGTGTACTTTCTCCAACAGGCACACTGTGGCTACCAACAAAGAACATGAAGCTATAGCATGTGCTGAAAGGATCACTGGTTCAACACAATACCACAGATGGAGAAGATAATGATAGAGGAACAAAGGAACTAGCAGACACAACCATACCATAACATTACACAAACTCAGGGAGTAACTTGGGAAAGTCTTAAACAATCAAACCTAAAACATTCATTAGTACACTTATTACTTTCATTATTTCAGCTTTTATCATAGCTACCACTGCCACCACTGCAGCAGTTGCCTTTACAGAATCTGTCCAAACTGCTCATGTTGTTAATCAAATTATGACAAATGTCACCAAAAAAATTTTAACACAAACTCATATCAATAATAATATTCTTAAAAGACTTGATGTGTTAGAAGTATCTATCCATTGGATAGATGAAAAACAACAAGCTCTGCTTACCAAACAAGATTTGCAGTGTGATTGGGAATATGTTAAAATTTGTGTCACCCCTTTGTATTGGAATATCTCCCAACATTCTTGAGAACAAGTTAAAGCTCACCTTCAAACAGCCTTCTCCTCCCATTTACAGGGAGAAGTATTGGCTCTCCAACAATGCTTGGAACATCAACTATCTCAAACACCACTTCTTGCTCAGCAAAATATGTTTCAAACACTTAAAGATAATTTACAATGGTTAAATCCTTCTAACTGGTTTAATAGCCTAAATGTTAAGATTTGGATAATCTTTCTCATTGGAATAATTATGTTTATTATTTTAATAGCAATTCTCAATTAATTTGCAGTGCCCTCTCCCAAGCTTGCAGCACTGAACAGAAAATCATCACCTTGGCCACAGCTTCATCCCTGCCCCCTGCCCTCTGAGTCTCCAAAATAGAGAAGGTACAGAGCTTGATGGCTTAAACATCTTTAATTCTTATCCTCTTCCTACCTCCCCATTTTCCCAAACTTTCTTTACTCCATGTTGACTATAAACCTCATATTTGTGCTGTGATTTTCTACATAGTGGTTGCCTTACACTTACCAAATTTAATTTCAGATCCTGCATATGTGTACAACAAAGGAGTTTTGTTTTGTATATTCAGTATGGAAGTCATGGGAAAAAAATAATTTAATTTCTATTCTGCTTTGCCTGGCTCCCAAAAGAAAAAGGGCTGGTTAGCCAAAGATGGGTAAGATTCTTCAAGGAAGGAACACCCTAAGACAGGCACAGTCTCTTAGGGACCAGCAAGCTTTATTGAGGAGGCCTGTGGTGGCAAGCTTGCCCTATCCTCTTCCAAGGAAGGGGTGTTTTCCCTTTACAGTTTTATTCCCACACTCAGTTAAACCAAAAATCCTGCAGATCTGCTACAACCTTGTCTTGGCACCACCCTTGCCTCTCTGTATATATTTTAAGGAAGGGGGGAATGTGGGAGTATTCTGATGTTTACTTCTAAGAAACAGTTTAGAGGCCTGTTCCCCTGCCCATGAAGGGAAGTCACCACTCTCAGTTCCTACCTTAAATGGGAACAGTTTTTGTCTGCTCAGTTAATTAATTAACCAAAACTTTTGTCCCCACCTTATCTTTGACTTAAGACACTATATGTCTTCATTATCTTTCTCCTTGGAATGCTTGTCATGTTTAACCACCACTCACATATGCACAGCCTACCTGCCCCTTCTCACAGACAACCTGAAATTTGCCATGAAAAAAATTTGGAATAAAAATCATGCTCGGGATCAGTTTGAGAATAGCTCTTTTAGCTGTTGTCACCTTCACCTCTCTCAACCACTGTGTTCAGAGAAATTTCATTGCACCATTGTGATCTCTGCTGAGCAGAGCTCCACAAGACTTTGCAGGATGAATTCCTGCAGTTTCTTTAATGCATTTCTCAATTATTAATTTAAATAGAATATATTGCAATTCAAGCCATGTTAATACCTTTATGTAAGGAATATCATCAACTTATAAATGAATTTATACTTAATGCTTACATAGTAGTTTGAGATTATTTTATGAATTCCACAAAAGAAAGATTATGTTTGTAAACTAATCTACTACAATGGTTGTGAAACCCTTTGATTACATTAAATTTTGATTAGAAAGCTTTGATTAGATTACTTGTTAATGTCACTTTATGGCTTTTGATTGGTTACATCTGAAAGGTATGTCTCAGTTTGGGTCTGATATAAATTAAAACACACAGTAAGACTGATTGTGACAGACACAGGGAGAGAACTCTGTCATTTCCTAACCTACCATGTGCCTGGAGAAGCCTCAAACAGCTGAGGAACCTGGGAGAGAAGAACCATTGCCTGATAGCTTAAAACAGAAGAAGGCAGAACAGCTGAGACTGATAAAGGAAGCTCAGAAAGAGTCAAGCCCTATGCTAGGAAAGAGAAGACTATGGTATCACTTAAGCATAAAGCCTAAAGAAGACGGGTCCAAGGACCTCAAGAGGAAAGGGTGAGCCCTGAGATGAAAGCTGAAAACCGCAAAGAGATTGGTGGCCATATTGCTTCAACACATAGTACCTTACTTAAGTGAGATAGTAACTCTTATATAAGTAAATGAAGATCATCAGTAAGGGTAGCTAAAATGGTAAATGCAAAACCCAATAATACTGTATCCTCAATATACAATTCAACTCTTTAATTCATATAAGAATTAGAATACAATTCACTTGAACAAGGAAATAGATGCATTTCATCAAAATGGACATACAAAATATAAAGTGGCAATGTGGGAAAAAACAGCAAACACAAGAGAAAAAGTGGAATGTAGAAACAGAAAATGTGAATCCTATTGCATCTAAATTGGTAATGTTACAAATTATTAGTTTATAGATGCAGGTTGTTTAATATAAATGCCAGGATTACCACAATGAGAGGTTCTTAAAAAACAGAAACAGAAATGAGATAGGGAGAAGTCAATTACATCACATAATTTCAACTTTATAGGAGAGAACATTGGAATAAAGTTAAAGAGAGATAAAAATATATGAACTGAAGGACAAAATGGATGAAGTAAGTAGTGAGTTTCAGTAATAACAGTGAATGTTAATGGATTAAACTCCCCAATGAAAAGACACAGGCTATTCAAATGGATTAAAAATATGATTTGACTCTATATTGTCGGACACAAAAACGCAAAATGATTAAAAGTGTTCTCAGGAAAAAAGACACAAGGACGTTAAAAGTGAAGTGATGGAAAAATATATTCCATGCAAATAAAATTTTATTTTTTATTTTTTTTATTTATTTATTTTTAAATATTTTATTTATTTATTCATTTATCCCCCCCCTTGCTGCTTGTGCTCGCTGGGTCAGCTAACCACGCCGTGCTGGCGGGCTTGCCTTCACCAGGAGGCCCTGGGAACCGAACCCGGGGCCTCCCATATGGTAAACGGGAGCCCTACTGATTGAGCCACAGCCGCTTCCCCAAATAAAATTTTAAAAAAGAGTTGTTTAGTTATAATTTTATTGGACAAAATAGACTCTAATTCAAAAGCTGTTATTACAGAGAAAACAGGTTTTCTTGATTTTATTCTTGAATTATTTTTCCACGAAATGAAAAGGTGATTAAGGATTTTGAAGGTAATTACAATATTATACACAAGAAAGATTCCCTTAAGCCAAATCAATACCTTTCTGGGACATTTATTCTTTAAAACCCCAAACACTTTGAAATTCAATACTAGAGAAAACTTAAGTTCAAGAGCATTAAAAATGTGATACTGATGTAGAAGAAAAACTAAAGCAAAGATTTGAACTTTAGCCTTCCAAAACTCTCATGAATATCAAATATACCATTGTAATTTGTTTTGAAGGAATATATATATAAATTGCAGTAGGCATATAGATGTTATTTCCAATGCTAGCATGTTTAGGAAGAGGAAAACGGAATAGTTACATGTGGAAAAGGTTATGTGCATAGGATATTTTCAACATAAATTTTCATATACACATCAGCACAGATGTAGCAAGAAGGCATATGTATGTGTTTATTCAGCAGTATTCAAAGTATTTCATATGAGAGTATCTTGTTCAGTAACTTAGTTTCCATGAGTTCTAGCTTGATATGACAGGAAGGATGCTACTAAAGGTATATTTAATATTATTAATAAAAATCTATTCTTTATATTTTTTCTTTAAATTCATATTCCAATTTGATATGAGGTAATTTAGGATTTCAATGAATCTACAATTCAGTTTGTGAATGACTTGTATATTCACATTATTGGCCTTTGAATGCATGAATATAGTGTTCATTTCCATTTATTTACATTATTTTTCACTTTTAAGCAATATGATTTAGTTACTTTTTAAAATATTTTCTTAGGGAGGTGAATTAGTCAGCCAAAGGGGTGCTAATGTGAAATACCAAAAATGGGTTGGTCTTTATAAAGGGTATTTATTTGGGGTAGAAGTCCACAGATACCAGGCCATAAAGCGTTAAGTTTCTTCTCTCACCACAGTCCATTGCCACGTGTTATAGCAAGACTGCTGCAGGTGTTTGCCAGGGTTCAGGCTCCTGGGGTTCCTCTCTTCTTGGGGCTGTGTTTCTTCCTGGGCTTAGCTCCTGTTTTCTCCACAAGGTCAGCTGTAGACTATCAGGCAAACAGCTTGCTTCTCTTCTCCTGGGGTCTTCTTTCCAACATCAAAACTGCTTCTCAAAAGACTGCTTCAACTGTCCTTTGCCTTGCCTTTTATATTCAATTCCCCACCCACCAAGGGGTGGGGCTCAATGCCCTAATCCTAACCTAATCATGCCCAGATTAACAGATCAGTTTACAAGCATGATTCAATTATATTTTTGGAATTCATAATTATATCAAACTGCCACAAGAGGTTAACTTACAAAACAAACATGCACATATGTACAATTCCCATACAAAAACCCTTCACTAACATACCATAACATTGTGGAACATTTGTTACAGATTATGACATAATATCATCAGATGATTACCAACAACTACAGTCCATGCTGTATATTTGGCAGAATTTTCCATACCCCACCCCCATTATTAACACAACATCCCTGGCACTGATGCAAGAATATTATAATATTGCTGTTAATTATAGACCACAGGTTATATTAACTGTATTTTTTCTATGGATCTTCACATTCTCACCACCGTGAAATACTGACGTACATCCATTCTAGTTCAGAGAAGGACATTAATGCATTTGTGCTATTATCCACAATTCTCATGCACCTCTAGATTTACTGTGTTATTCCATTCCTAGATTATTCTTTTTCTTTCAATTGACATTTATATCCCTAGACTAAACTTTTCAGCCACAAACCCATTTATAAACAAGCTGCTCCACACTATAATGTGTATAATGTGTTTCCAACAACTTTATCCACATATTTCTAGCCAAGTTAATTAAAACTTTTACATAAATTAAGTATCAGTACTCCTTTTTAGACCTCCTCCTGTGAAGAAAGTGCTGCAGCCTTACTCAACCCCCTCAGCAGAAACCCACAACTTTAGGAAGATAAGTGCTCCTCCTCCCCTTCTTCCTGGAATCCACAACTTTATGAAGATAACATCTCTCCTCCCTAAAGCCCTCTGCTTTAGGAAGATAATCTAAACTCTCACTTCTGCATTTGTTAACCCTGCCTGCCTGCTTGCTTAGGAATTTGCCCGCATAAAGTCCCTATATAAACTCAAGAAAGTCAAAACTGGGGCCTCAGAATTTGAGGACTGGATTGTCCTCTGAGCCCACACATAATAAATCTTTGTTCCTCTGCCCCTGCAAGTGCCACTTGGGTTTCTCATCATCTAAGTTTCCTCTGCTGCATCATTATCTCCTATTAAACTATACTCTAAGTTTTAACTCCATGTATTTATTTTTCATATTTAGTTCATAGTAGTCAGACAATGCAATATCTGTCCTTTTGTGTCTGGCTTATTTCACTTAGCATAAAGGTTTCAAGATTCATTCATTTTATCACAATTTCATTTCTTCTTACATCAGCAAAATATTCCATTGTTTGTTTTTACCACATTTTGTTTATCCAATTATTGGTTGATGGACACTTGGGTTATTTCCATTTTTTGGCAATTGTGAACAATGCTTCTATGAACAGTGGTGTACAAATGCCTGTTCATGTCACAGTTTTCAGTTCTTATGGGTATACTCTTAGTAGAGGAATTGCTAGATGGTATGGCAGTTCTATATTTAGCTTCCTGAGAATCCAGCAAACTGTCTTCCACAGAGGCTGAACCATTTTACAGTCCAACCAACTCTGAAGGAGTGTTCCTATTTCTCTACATTCTCTCCTGATCTTATTGTTTTCTGTTTTTTTATAATACCATATTATGTGGTGTGAGATAATATTTCATTGTTGTTTTGATTTTCATTTCCCAGACAGCTAGTGATATAGAATGTTTTTAATGTACTTTTTGGCCATTTGTGTTTCCTCTTTAGAGAATTATCTATTTAATTTTTTTTGCCCACTTTTTAATTAGATTGATTGCTCTTTCATCACTGAGTGGTATTGTCTCTTTATATAGAATGGAAATCAAATCCTTATTGGATATATGGTTTCCAAATATTTTCTCCCATTGATTGCACTCCTTTTTACCTTCCTGACAAATACTATTGAATCATAAAAGTATTTAAGTTTGAGGAGGTCCAATTTATCCAAGTTTTCTTACATTGTTCATGCTTTCGGGGTAAGGTTTAAGAATGCACCACCTAACACCAGGTCTTGAAATGATTTCCTACATTTTCTTCTATGACCTTTATGGTTGTTGCTTTTTATTTAGGTCTTTGATCTTTTTTTACTTAATTTTTGTATAAGGTATGAAATAAGGGTCCTCTTTTTTTCTTTTGGCTATGGATATCCAGATCTCTCCACACCATTTATTGAATAGATTGCTCTTACACAGCTGGGAAGATTTGAGATGCTTTTCAAAAATTGCTTGACCATAGATCTGAGGGTCTATTTAGATCTGAGGGTCTATTTCTGAACCATCAGTTCAGTTTCATAGGTCAATGTGTCTATATTTATGCCACTACCATGCTGTATTTACCATTATAGCTAGGTAATATGATTTAAAGTCTAGAAGTAGGAGTCCTCCAATTCACTTTTCCTTTTTTAGATGGTTCTATTTGGGGCTCTTTACCTTTCAAATGAATTTGATTATAGTGTTTTCTATTTGCTTAAAGAATGCAGGTGGAATTTATTATTGGGATTGAATATAACCTGTATATTAATTGGTTAGAATTGACATCTTAGTAATATTTAGTCTTCCAGTCCATGAGCATGAAATGTTCTTCCAATTATTGAGGTCTTTTTAAAAATATTTTTATGAATGCATTGTAGTTTTCTGTATACAATTGCTTTACATCCTTGGTTAAGTTTATTCCTAAATATTCGATTCAATTGGTCAATATTTTAAATGGAATTTTTTTCCTGACTTCATCCTCAGATTGTGCATTACTAGAATATAGAAATACCCCTAATTTTTGCATATTGCTCTGTTATCCTGACATTCTACTGAAGTTGTTTATCAACTGTAGCAGCTTTGTTGTAGAATTTGCCAGACTATCCAGAATCATATCATCTGTGAATAACAAAAGTTTTACTTTTTACTTTCTGATATGGATGGTTTTATTTCTTTTTCCTATCCAATTAATCTAGCTAGGACTTCTAGCACTATATTGAACAACAGTGGTGGCAGTGCACATCCATATCTCGTTCTGATCTCATATGGAAAACTTTCACCATTGAGTACAATTTTAGCCATGGATTTTCATTCATTGCCTTTATCTGGTTGAGAAAGTTTCCTTCAATTCATATCTTTTGTAGTATTTTATTCAGGAAAGGATGCTGTATTTTATCAAATGTCTTTTCTTTGTCAATTGACAGGATCATGTGATTTTTCTTCTTTGTTTACTAATGTGGAGTATTACAGTGAGACTTTTTTTGTGTTGAACCCTTGCATGCCTGGTATTAAACCCACTTGCTCATGATGAGCACTTCTTTTAAAGTGTTGTGGTATTTAATTAGCAAGAATTTCATTGAGGGTGTTTTCATCTGTATTTATTAGGGAAATGGGTCTGCAATTTTCTTTCCTCAAAATATCTTTACCTGGCTTTGGTATTAGGGTGATACTGGCTTCATAGAATGAGTTTGGTAGCTATCCTTATGATTCAATTTTTTGAAGAGCTTAAGTAAGATCAGTATTAAATGTTCTTTGAATGCTTGTTAGAACTCACATTTGAAACCATCTGATCCTGTGCTTTTCATTTTGAGAAGTTTTTTGATGACTCTTTCAATATCTTTCCTTGGGATTGGTTTAATGATTTCTTCTATTTCTTCTAGGACCAGTGGGAGGTGTGTATGTTTGCAGGAATTTTTCTATTTCATCTACATTGTCTAGTTGTTGGCATACAGTTGTTCATAGCATTCGATGATTATCTCCTTTATTTCTTAGAGATGAGTATTAATGTCTCCATTTTCATTTTTTAAATTTTATTTATTCACATCTTCTCAGATTTTTTGATTGTCAATTTTGTTAATTTTCTTGAAGACTTGACTTAAGGCTTTGTTAATTCTCTCTACTGCTTTTTGTTCTCAATTTCATTTATTTCTGCTCTAACCTTTATATCATTCTTTCTACTTATTTTGGGAATAGTTTGCTGTTCTTTTCCTAATCGTTCCATCTGTGTAGTTAGGTAATTTATTTTAGCTCATTCATGCTTTTTTAAAAACATAAGCATTGAGAGATATAAATTTCCTTCTCAGCCCTGCTTTCACAGCATCCTATAGGTTATGATACGTTATGTTTTCATTTTCATTCAAGATATTTATTGATTTCTGTCATAATTTCTTCTTTTACCCAATGTTTATTTAACACTATGTTGCTTAATCCCCATATATGTTTAATTTTCCCTTTCCACATCTTGTTCATTTCCAAATTTGTACCATTATGATTGGAAAAAGTGCTTTGTATAATTTCTATCTTATTGAATATTTTGAGACCTGTTTGATACCCAACATATGGTCTATAGTGGACAAAGATCCATGAGTAATTGAGAAGAATGTATATTCTACTGTTTTTGGGTACAAAATAGTATATGTTTAAGTGTTGTCCATTTATCATTTTACTAAAGCTGTCTGTTTCTTTATTGACCCTCTGTCCAGATGTCTTATCAATGCTGACATTGGTGTATTGAAGTTTCCAACTATTATTGTAGACATATCTATTTCTCTCTTAACTTTTGCCAGTGTTTGCCTCCTGTATCTTTAGGTTTCCTGGTTAGGTGCATATACATTTATGATTGGTATTTCTTCTTGGGGAATTGCCCCTTTTATTAATATAAAATGTCCTTTTTCCCCCTCTAATAACAGTTTTGCTTTTCAAGTCTATCAGCTGATACAAATATAGTACTCCACCTTTTTATTTTTTATTTTTGGTTATTTCATGTGTGGAATATCTTTTACTTTCAACCTATTAGTATACCTTGATCTAAGGTGAGTCTTTTGTAGGCATATAGATGACTGATATTTTCTCATCCATTCAGTTAGTCTGTGTCTTTTGATTGGGGAGAGTTTAATTCATTAACACTCAATGTTATTACTATAAAGGCAGTTCTTATTTCACACATTTTGACATTTGGGATTTATCTGAAATATTTTATTTTCACCTCTCATTTAGCACATTCAGTTAATTTTACTGATATGATCTTCATTTCTAGACTCTTTTCCAATCCTCTTTCTCCTGCCTTTATTTTTAAAGCTGTAGCACTCTCTTTATATTTCCTGCAATCTAGTCTCTTTGTTACAAATTCTCTGAATTTTTGTGTATCTGTAAATATTTTAACTTGCCCTATTTTTTGAATGGCAATCTTGCTGGATATAAGATTCTTGGCTGGCAGTTTTTCTTTTGTAGTATCTTAAATAAACCATACCACTGTCTTCTTGCCTCCATGGTTTCTGATGAGAAATTTGCACTTAATCTTATTGGGTATCTCATATATCCTAAATTGCTTTTCTCTTGCTGCTTTCAAAATTCTCTTTGTCATATTCATTCATATTTGACATTCTGAGTAGTATGTTTTTCAGAATTCTATATTCTTATTTATTCAGTTGGGAGTATGTTGTTCTTCTTGTACATGGATATGTTTTTCCTTCATTAGTGTGAAATTTTCCAATATTGTATCTTCAAATATTCCTTCTGCCCCTTTTCCCTTCTTTTATCCTCCTGGAACAACCATTACACATGTGTTTGCATGTCTCTTGCCATTGTTTAGATCCCTGAGACCATTTTCCATTTTATCTATTTCTTTTGCTCATCTGTTCTTTTCTATGTTTGCTTTCAGGGCCATGTCTTCATGCTCACAAATCCTTTCTTCTACCTCCTCAAATCTGCTGTTATATGTCTCCAGTGTATTTTAATTTCATTTATTGCAACTTTCATTACCATTAGAGCTGCTATTTTTCTCTGTATGCTTTCAAATTTTTCTTTGTAGTCTCCAAGTATCTTCTTAATCTCTTTAATCTCTTTAACCATCTTTTGAGTGAACTAAAGAGATTTCTTTCAACATCTTTGATTAGTTGTCTCAACACCTTTATGGCATCTGGAGTCTGATCTTGTTCCCTAGATTGAGCTATATCTTCCTTTTCCTTGGTATGGATTGTAATTTTTTGTTGCTGCCTTGGCATTTGGCTTACTAGAAGTATGTATTCTGGGCACAGCTTTCTTTCACTTTTTCCCTTACTTGTGTAGTAGTAGCTGAAAATGTATTTGGTACTGTAAGCCATGGTGACTGAAGCTTCCAACATTGGCCCAAGGACTGAATAAGCTTTTCCCACCTTTCTCCATTGCAGTAGGTAGAGACAGAGCCACAGTTGTGTGGAATATTCCAAGACCATTGGTAGTTGCCCAGAGAGACTGATGAAGCTTCACACTCCTTCCTCCCATCCCTGGGGTGGGAATGGAGCTGCTGATGTGCGCAACAATCTATGTTGTGTGGGTCTAAAATGACTGCAGTTGCCCAGGTAGAGGACTACTGTGCTGTAGCACTGCCTCCCCTCCCCTCCCATGGGAGGGGATGGATTTTCTGGATTACAAAACAATCAGTTCATGTTGTCCAAATATGCTTGCAGTTGCCCTTAGTGTCAGAGGGAGTACTGTCATTTTTGCCCTTTCATGGTGCGGATGGTACCACAGGTATCCAAAAGTTCAGTTTATGTAGGCCAAAAGTACCTGCCATTGCACACTGAGGCTAAGGAAACACAAGCCCCCTCCTATCCTTTTGGGGAGTTGGGGTGGATCCACAGGTGCCAAAACAGTTCAGACTCTGTAGGCTTAAAGTTCTGGTTGTTATCAGGAGAGTAAGAGGAAACTCAAACCCCTCCTATCATATTAGTGGATCATGGTGAATCTACAGGTGCCCACAAGTCTAGTCCTTCAAAGACAAAAGAGCCTGATATTGCCTGTTTAAGAAACACATCTTCCCTCCTATCCTACTTGGGGGTGGGAGTGTAGCTACAGGTGTCTTACTATTCAGTCTGTGTGGGACAAAAGCACCTGAAGTTATTCAGAAAGCCTGGGTAAACACACACCCTTTGCCCTATTTGGGGTGGAAGTAAAGCCACAGGGGCCACCAGTTGAGTGTATGCAGGTGAAAAGCAACTGCAGGTCCCCACATAGACTGAGGAAACACCAGCACCTTCCTATCCTATGCAGGGGATCTGGGTGGAGATGGAGTGGAAAGCACTCAGCAAACTAGTTTGTGCAGGACAAAAGTACCTGTAGTTAACCAGGGAGGCTGAGGAAACACAACACCTGCCTTATCCTCGTGGGGAGCAGGGATGGAGCTACAGGTGTCTGAGTATCCTGTCTGTGTTAGCTGGAAGCATCTGCAGTTACCCAGAGAGGCTGAAGGAAATCAGCTCCACTTCTATCTTATTGTAGTGTGGGGATGGAGCCCCAGGTGTCTGAATATTCAATCTATGTTGGTCTAATATTTGTGCAGTTACCTTGATAAGCTGTTACAGGTCCCACCATCTTACTCACTGCCAGAGGTTGAGCTGGAGCTTAGGCCAGGGCTTCAGTCTGATCTGGATGGAAAAAAGCCAGTCCATACCATCACTTTGATTTTCTATCATCCCTGCTTCCCCTCATGCCAGGGGAAGAGTCAAAATGGCAGAGATCAGCTTGTTTCCAATTTGGACAGGTTCAAACTTCAGCTGTTCTTAGGATTATAAATTAGCCAGATGACTTTACTAATTAGTAGCTGAAGTCAGTGGCCAAACATCTCTTGCTCACCCATTTTTGGGAAATGGAGCTTCTTATTCTAGCCACAGCCATGGAATAGCTCCCAAGATGCTTCCACTGCTAGTGGAGGATTAGTACCAGCCTTCATGTCATGGCATGCTCTCCACACGAAACTTCACTGCTGATGAGGCAGGTCAGCTTAAGAAAAGGGAAGACAAATCTGAACCCTGGCAGAAAACATGGTTGTGAGACATGTGGCCCTGAAATCCCTCCTGAGAATCCCCTGAGGGAAAGACCACCACCAAGAATAAAACTGAAATGATCTCCCAAGACCCAACCGTGAGATTCCAAGTAGAAAGAGATTGGAACAAGATCCAATCTGGGGTCAAGGAGAAGTCCCAGATACCCTCAAAAGTCTTCAATATTGGCACCTCAGGACACAGGTGGGTTAACCAATCAGAACATTAAACAGCCAGGGCCCTTCCCCCTAAAAAAGGAAGGGGAGGAGTAAATAATAGTATAATAAAGGTATCCCTACAAGCCAAATGCTCGCGCTGTCTAGAGGAGCTCATATCTACAGGTTTAGGTGTGTAAACCTGTTCTCTTCACCCATTTATCAATAAACTATTGGTCTAATTAAGCTAGGACATTCTTAAATTCTTTTATCTAACATAGTCAAGAACCTAGTCAAATCCATCATCCACTGACTTCATATCGTGTGCCCAGCCAGGATTTGGCTGGTGGGCTGGTGGGGCTAAACTCTGAATAACCTATGAATCATAACCAGTTTGTGCCCTCTTTTGATTATTTCTTGAATAAGCTTCCACAGGACATAGTTAGGAGTTTTCTGGAAGCCTATCCACCATCCACGTCTTGCAGTGGTGGAAGCAGCAGAGAGCTGGGGACTTGTGCTCATTCTGGGAGATTCAGCCTCATGCACCCCTGCTCTGGCCTCTGCACCTCATTATCCCACCTTCCTCCCCACCCCCTGGGGATCCCCTGGTCTTGGATGGTGTAGGGTAGTGGTGGTGGGCAAGGGTGAGTTGGGTGCAAGGGGGTGGCCAAGTCCCTTTTCCCATGAGGGTTAAGGGCCAAGGTGCTGTCTCCATGCTTCACCTCCTGCCTGCCTTTAATCTTCTGACTGCCACTGTCCTCATTTTGGGTCTCTGCAATGCTTTGTTTTAGAAACTGAAAATGCATTTGCATGGGAGGGTTTGGTCTCACCCTTGGTAGCATAGGCAGTTCTGTCAGCTCCCAGGGGGCACTGACATTACCTTAGTTCCCTTGAGCCTGTTGGCTGGCAAGCAGCAGAACAATTGATCTGCAATCTTTTAATGGCCTTTTTTTTTTATTGTGGATAAAAATCTAAATTTTCACATACATACCAACATTTGCAAAATGATACATAAATATATATGCATATATGTGCATTTGCTTACAAAAATGTTATATATATATATATATATATATATATATATATTAAGGGGTGCTTAGATTACCCAAAATATTACACAGAACCCACTGGGATTTCCATGTTGCCCACCTCCCACACCTCCCACCACATCCCACACAAACATCTCCCACAAGTGTGCTGTTACACACCACTCAGAACTGTGTGGGAGAGAGTGTGGTCTACGGTGTGAACTGTGGTTTATGGTTGGTGGCAAGGCCCCAGGATGTGTAAGTCCATTGAAGGTGGTGGGCCACACTTGTGGGAGATGTTTTAATGGACTTTTAATGTCTGGTTTAACTGTGAAGCATCCTGGCAGTGGCCTTAAAATGAGGCTACTTAATAAGCAAGCCAGCCCCTTTTCTAGGAAGATTCAAATGCATGGTTTGGCAGTTTTGGTCCAGAACCTAGGTCGAGATATCTCCTAAGACCTATTTTCACCATGGGGATGCCCAACGACATGGCTCCAATTGTATTCCAAGGCCTTTGTGACCACTGAGCAGTCAAAGTTCCCCAACTCCTTAGAGGGACAAGTACTTTGGAGGCTTCGGTTTGGGGTTGTAGTTTAGTCAGACTCAGACTCTGGGATGCCAGGTTGGCTGGCAAACTCTTTTCCACTTTTCCTAGAATAATGGGCACTGCCTCTAGTTTCAACAGACTCCCCACTGGGGTGTATTCTCAGGAACTGGACAATCTTGCCCACCAAATTGTTGAAGAAGGAGAAACTGATCATCTTCTGTAACACTGCAGGGCCACAGTATAGCCTTGGAAATGGCCAAAAATGGCCTTCTAATGACATTCTAAATTATAACCCTATGTTGCAGTTAACCCTCCTCTGTAAAAGGGAAGGGAAGCACTCAGAGCTTCTATATGTCCAGCTCTTTAAGTCTCTATCTCAGAAAACAAGTTTAAATGAATCTTTCAGGGTGTGTTATGTTCAGAAAGTGAAACCACCCTCAGAAAAGATAACTTGAGAAGGATGATATCTTAGATGATCCCTTCCTCAGTTATCCCCCACTTTGTAACCCAGTTCCCAAGTCTAGGTTCTTGAACCCAAGGCTCCCTCGGACTCACCTTGAGGCTTTACAACCCCACATTATACACCCATAGGTAGTCCAGCAGGAGTCAACAAATGTAGGCCATTGTTCACCCTACCTTGGGATAAGAAAACAGCCTCTAGTCAATAAGAGAAGCAGTTAATGAAGACATGGAACAATTACAGTTCATGTTCCCTTCTCCTTCAGATATTTAGCTCTATGTAACAAACAGTTGGGGTGATTTTTAGAGGACCCAGCTAAATTTACTGAGGAATTCCAGCGGTTATCTCTAAATGTTGAGCTAACAAGTGGAGATATGAATGTTATCCTAGCTACATGCTGCATCCCTGAAGTAAAACACCACATTTGGGAAGAGGCCCAGGCACATGCTGATAAGATGTTGTCCCAACAGCTTTAGAAAAATGCTATATGGGCCATGGCAGTCCCAAATACTAACCCTAACTGGAACTACCAAAGGGAAAAAGCAGTCCTGATGAAAATAGAACATATCACAGCGTGTTTATTAAAGGGAATGAGAAAATGTTTCATCAAGTCTCAACTATAATAAGCTACAAGAAATAAACTTGGAAGAAAATGAAAATCCTGCCCTATTCCTAGGGAAGCTAGTGCAAAGTATGACAATATACATCCTGGTTAATCCCAATTCACCTGAGAGATGGATTAAGGTTAAAACCTATTTTTTGGTCATTCAGCTCCAGATATTATAAATATTGTGCTGAAAATAAAACAGACCTTGAAAAGGGATGCAGAGCAAGTTTATTGAGCTAAAGTTGCAATAATGCAGGAGCAGCACCAAGAGAGGTTTTTGCTCAAAGATGTGTGCTGGGTGAGCAGTTTAATATGGCTGCTTGAGACAAAGGAGTGGTGTGGGGGAATGGGGAGAGATAAAGGGAACATGCTTTATGGTTAGTATTCCTGTTCCATGAGCTGCATAGAGTATGGGTGTTCAGGGGTCTGTTCAGTCAAGGAGTCCTTCAGGCTCCATTTTTTAATGAGCAAGCAGGATGTGGATGGAGGATTATAGCCATTTGGTGAAGGTCAGCAAGCCTTGCTGGTGTCAGCTTGAACTCTTGTTACTTTTCTTCCTCCTAGGCTGGGACAGGGTTTTTTTTTTTTTTATCACCACCACAAAGTATATCAGTTGCTTTAGGTAACCTCCATTTCTTCTTTACAACTCACTGAAGAAAATGGAAGCTCAAGCAATATAGATGGTGAGTAAATTCATTTATCATTCCTATCTAACATTCTCTCCTTTTGGTCAAGGTGAAGCTGGCTAGTAAAATATGGATTCGATAGATGGATCTGGAACCTGAAAGAAGTACATTTGGACATTGATTCCTCCAATAAAGTTACTGGAAGACTGCCATGAGATTCTACCATCCAGAATGAGATTCCCAGAGATTCCCAAGAGAATCCACAGATATTTCTCCAGGGACATTATCATTGGATCCACCCAGGAGATTGATGAGTGGAGTAATCAATAAAACAGCAAACATCTGGGACTCCTCCCATGCCATTAGCAAAGGGGTGGAATAATTAATGATTTAAGAGCAGGTGCAAGAGTCTCTCTCTCTCTCCTGAGCCATTCTTGGCTTCTGTGCACTGATTTTACTGTGTCCCTCATGCATGGAACAATGCACAAGTAAAACCTGGGCATTTATAATCTACAGTGGGAATTTATAGTCTATAAATCAGCCCTCTTTATCACTATTCAGCTCCTTACTCTCTACCAGGGACTTGTGATCTGTTATTTTCTCCCATTTCTCTTCCCTCCGAAACTTAAAAATTAAAAAACTTAATCGGCCTAAATAACCCGACATGCTCTGAAATTCATTTCTGCAGCATAAGTCAAGAACTTAGATAAAATCTGGTAACAAATTTGGTGTGTACCAGCCAGAAGGTTGTTGGTGAGTGAAACTATGGCCTACAGGTTGTTTAATGCCTACTTTTGCTTATCCATTTTAAACGGGTAAGCCCCTATGGGACATAATCCTGGGAGGGAAGAGGCTGGGGCATGGAAACTCTCTGCATCCATTGTGCACACCTAGGCTTATGAGATCTGACCCCTGCCAGAAGGGCTGGGGCATGGGTCAGGGGCTCAAAGTGAGGCCTTGCCAAAACAGAGGTTCCCCAGCCAAGCACTGGGTGCTGCAAATCTCCTTTTCCAAGCCCTTTTAGCAGCCAGGTGGCTTTTCCCTCACTCCATTGCCTTCTACCTCCCTCTCCCCTTGGCAGCAGAAGGAGGGAATGATGCAGCTGGGGGCTTGCCCTCTCCACGGGTCCATGCTCTTGCAGACCTGCCTTCTTATTTAACCACATCTGGTTATCTGGTCAGGGATGGGGGTAAAGGCGGTGGCAAGCAGGGCCAAGATGGATGCCATGTGAGTTCTCTTCCCCAGGGTATCACAGGCCAGGGCTCCTCTCATAATTAACCTTTACCCAAATTCTACCTTCTACTTCCTACTACTGAATTTCCTATTAAAGGTTTGTTTTAAAATGCTTTGGAATGTCTTGAAAATTATAATACTGAAAATGTATTTGCTAAGAGGAAGTTATTGCCACAGTGCCCCAAGGCCTTTTAGCTAGAACAACTGATCTCTAATCACTTAATGGCCTTTTGATGGCTAGTTTAACTGGGAAACTCCCAGACAGTAAAGTCATAAAACTAAGAATGCTTCTTAAGACCTCTTTAAGAATAGGAAGGAGGAGCAGTACATGGAAGCTTCAGTCTGAAATCTATTTGACCCCAAGATCTGTTCTGTCTGTCTCCCAAATCCACAATGGCCCCAGAAATGCCTGGAAGAGGGTCTCTGATTCCAAGGGTGGTGGGAACCAGAGAAGTAACTCTGAATGTCCCCCAAGACCTAAGAAGTCTTTGGTGCTTTGATTCAGAGAACAGCTAAACTTTCCCTTGGATTTATCTCAGGAGCTTCCATTTGGGTAACAGTGCAATCAGTCTCAGACCCTTAAAAGCAGGGGTGTCAAGAATCAGAACAGTAAATTCTGAATGGCCCCCAAGAAATTCCTCAGCCCTTCCCATTCAGAGAGGAGCCAAATGTTCTCTGAGACTTCTCAGATGCTTTGGTTTGAGGCAACTCTTCATATTTCCCACCAATTCGGCTTAGGTGCTTTGGTCTAAAGTTCAAGGTTTTGGGGATCTCCCAAGACCTAGATCAGCCACAGAGATGCCTGAGAGACAGGCTTTGTATTAAATTCTCAGGACACTGGAACCAGATCATCAGCTCCAAATTATTTGGATTGGTGAACGTTTTAGTCAGACTTGGACTCTTGGATGCCAGATCAGTCTACTAAAAAGCACTTCTTCATTCTTCATTCTTCATTCTTCCTAGAATAATGGGCATGAGAGAAACCAGTTTCCCTGATGCTTCCATAGCCTCAGTGAGCATACATAGGATTAGTCTTGCTCATTCAAGGTCTGCTAAAGTCAAAGTGGGAAATAAGCCAAGTTTTGAAGCAAAATAAAATTATATTAAAGCATAGGGGACATTTTGATTATAAGCCAATAATTAAAGAAATTCTTGTGCAAAACTGCATGGTCACAGTGCAAATTAGAGTAATTAAAAAGAACATTCAGAGAAATCTTTTAAATGTTGTCTTATAGTTAAATTTATTCGGCAGAAGAATGAAAATTATAACAGTGAGTTCTGTGTCAAACTCTCTATTCATGTTTGCTTACTTGTTCAATACATAACTTCATAGCAGGTAAATCTATCAGAGGCCATTTCAGTCTGCATATTTAAGTGGTGGTAAAGAAAGATAATCTTGAATCCATTGGGAATCTTCAGATTTCATAAAATACTTAAAACGTAGTTTTTCCTGTACTGCCAATGTAAAATATCTGTTAATTAATGTCTTCATGGTAAAGGTATAGAAGTAAAAATGAAAGTACTAAAAAGTTAACATCATTTGATATGTTATACACTTAATTGTAAGTGTTTTAAAAAGTATGTAAAGATTAAAAGAGATAGACTTCATCATTGTCAAACTCTTGTGCATTCAAACCAGGCCTTCAATACACTGCAAGTTGCCTCTCCACTTGAGTTATTAGCTTGGTTGGTCACTGGCCCCTAAATTAATAATAGTATCTACTGCACCTCTGGTTGAGATCCTGAAGTGGATGTGGACTACATTGCAGTTTCAGACTCCTGCAGCAGTCAATGATGGCTAGATATAGCTAGATGTACAATGGATATTGCATCCAGCCTGGCACTGTCTTATAGTGCTGAAGGGTGCTATGCACCAGGCGGGAGAAACAGTGGAGTCTACACCTTCTTAGCTTCTCTCTAGGGCCAACAGTGCTACCACATGCTGGGTGTGTGAAGGACATACCAAGTGGAGCAATGATTACCAGCGTGATGAAAGTAGTACTTAAACACAGTTATCCTTCTGTGCCTAGCTTCCTTCACTCAACATAAGGTCTTCAAATTCATCCATGTAATCCCATGTGTTAATACTGGATTCCTTCTTACAGCTGAATAATATTCCATTGTATATATGTGCCACAATTTGTTTATTCATTCATCTGTTGATGGGTGTTTGGGCTGATTCCAAATTTTGGCAATAGTGAATAATGCCACTATGAACATTTAGGTGCATATATCTGTTAGTTTATTGCTTTAAATTCTGCTGGGTATATACCCAGCAGTGGAATTGCTGACATATATGGTGCTTCTATAGTTAGCTTTCTGAGGAACCGCTGAACTGTCCTCCACAAAGACTGTGCCATTCTACATTCCCACAGCAGTGGATGAGGATTCCCATTCCTCCACATCTTTTCCAACACTCGTAGTCCTCTTTCTTTTTTTAATATCTGCCAGTCTAATGGGTGTAAGATGATATCGCATAGTTTTCATTTTCATTTCTTCTTTGGGGAAGTGTATATTGAAATAAATTGCCCATTTTTTAAATGGGCTGTTTGTCTTTTTATTTTTGAGTTGTAGGATTTATTTTTATATGCTTGATATTAGGCCCCTATCAGATAAATGGTTACCAAATATTTTCTACAACTGAGTAGGCTGCAATTTTGTTTTCTTGACAAACTACTTTGAAATGTAAAAGTTTTTAATTTTGAGAAGGTCCCATTTATCTATTTTTTTCTTTCATTGCTCATGCTTTGGCTGTAATGTTCATGAAACCATTTCCTAATGCAAGATCCTGTAGATGCTTCCCTACATTATCTTCCAAGATCTTTATGGTCTTGGTTCTTATATTTAAATCTTTGATCCATCTTGCATTAATATTTGTATAAGGTGTGAGTTGGTGTCCTTCTCATTTTTTTGGATATGGATATCCAGTTCTCCAAGCACCACTTGTTGAGGAGGCCATTCTCTCCAAGTTGACTGGACTTAGTGGCCTTGTCAAATATCAGTCAACTGTATGTGAAGGATCTATATAAGAGCTGTCAGTTCGGTTCCATTGGTTACTATGTCTATATGTCTATCCTTGTGCCAATACCATGCAATTTTGACCACTGCAGTTTGTTAGTATATTTTAAAGTCAAGTAGTGTGCTTTCTCCTACTTCATTTTCCTTTTTGAATATGTCTTTAACTCTTCAGGTTCCTCTTACATTTTCCAATTAAGTAAAAAATTCTATGGTGAATTTTACTGGAATCACATTAAATCTGTATATCAGTTTGGGTGGGATAGAAATATTAATGATATTTAGTCTTACTGTGCATGAACAGGGAATATTCTTCCATTCATTTAGATCTTCTTTGATTTCCTTTAGCAGTGTTGTGTAGATTTTGGTGTAAAAGTCATTTACATCTTTAGTTAAATTTAATACTAGATATTTGACTTTGACTCTTTTAGTTGACATTGTAAATGGGATTTTTTTCTTGATTTCCTTCTCAGATTGTTCTTATTGGTGTACAGAAATGGTACTGATTTTTGTACATTACTCTTATTACCTGCCAATTCACCGAACTCTTTTATAAGCTCTAGAAGCTTTGATATAGATTTCTAAGGATTTTAAAGTATAAGATCATAATAACTGCAAATAGTGAAATTTTTACTTCTTTCTTTCAATTTGGATAAATTTTATATCTTTTTCTTGCCTAAGCATTCAAGGAAGATATTCTAACACAATGTTAAATAAGACTGGTGACAGTGGGCATCACTATCTTGTTCCCAAAAGAGGGAAAGCTGTTAGGATTTCACCATCAAATATGATGTTAGCTGTGGGTTTTTCATATATACCCTTTATCATGTTGAGGAAGTTTCCTTCTAGTCCTATCTTTCAAAGTGGCTTTATCAGGAAAGAGTGCTGTATTTTGTCTAACGTTTTTTTTTCTGAATTTATGGAGATGATCATGTGATGTTTTCTCTCAATCTGTTTGTGTGGTGTATTACACAGATTAATTTTCTTGTATACCAGAGATGAAATCCACTTGCTTATGCTGTATAATTCATTTGATGTGTTTTTGAATATATTATCAAGTATTTTGTTGTGGATTTTAGCATCTAGATTCTTTAGAGAAACTGGTCTATAGTTTTTTTCTTTCTCATGGCATGTTTGTTTGGCTTTGCTATTAAGTTGATGCTGGCATTATAGAATGAGTTAGGCAATGTTCCCTCCACTTCTATTTTTGGGAGAGTTTAAGAATCCAAGATCAGATAGCTTCACTGGTGAACTCTGCCAAACTTTCTGGAAAGAACTCACACCATTTTTTGATTATTGTTTGCTTGTAAAATTTTTTTCCATCCATTCACTTTCAACCTCCTTGCATCATTAGGTCTAAGGTGGGTTTCTTACAGACAACATTTAGATGGGTCATATTTCCCTAACTATTCTGACAATCTGTTACCTTTTTTTGTCCATTTCCTCTAAATTATCCATCTTTTTGGCATACAATTTTTCACAGTATCCGCTTATGATACTCTTTATTTCTGTGGAGTCAATGGTGATAACCCCTTCCTCATTTCTTATTTTATGTATTTACATTGTGTGTCCTTTTTTATTTGTCAGTCTAGCTAAGGGCTTGTCAAATTTTATTAAGCTTCTCAAAAAATAAGCTTTTAGTTTTGTTTATTTTTCTACTGCTTTCTTATTTTAAATTTCATTTAACTCTTCTCTAATCTTTCTTATTTCCTTCTTTCTTCTTGCCTTTGAGGTGTCCTGGTTAGGTACATAATATTTATGATTGTTCTTTCTTCTTGATAGATTACCCCTTTTATTAATATGTAATGTCTTTTTTTTTGTCTCTTGTTGACCTGCAGAACTCTGTTTAATATTTCTTGAAGGGCAGGTTTCTTATTGACATACTCTTAATTTTTGTTTATCTGTGAATATTTTGAATTCTCCCTCACTTTTCAATGCCAGCTTTTGGATAGAGAATTCTTGGCAAGAATTTTTTTTTATTTCTTTTAGCACCTTAATTATGTCATACTACTCCCTTCTTGCCTCCATGGTTTCAGATGAGAAATCAGCACTTAATCATATTGAGCTTCCCTTTTAAGTGATGGATCTCTTTTGCGGCTTTTAGTATTCTTTTTTGTCTTGGACATTGAACAATTTGACAAATATATGTCTTGGGATAGGCCTGTTATTATTTATGCTCTTTGGAGTGTGCTATGTTTTCTGGACATGTATGTCCATCTCCCTCAGGAGGGTTGGGAAATTTTCAGCCATTATCTTCTCCAGCACATATTCTGTCTCTTTTCCCTTCTCTTTCCCTCTGGGATGCCTATCATGCATATGTTTGTGTGTTTCATGTTGTCATTCAAGTCCCTAAGTCCCTGCTTGATTTTTTCTATCTTTTTATCTATCTGTTCTACCTATTTGATTTCAGATATATTGTTTTCCATATAGCTGATTCTTTCCTCTGCCTGTTCAAATCTGCTGTTATGTTCTTCTAGTGTAATATGATTTTATGGATTGTGCCATTCATCACCATCATATCCATTTTTTATTATGTATGTTTACAGTTTCTTCAGGATGTTCTTCCAGTGTCTTAATACCCTTAATTTCTTCATTCACTTCATTAAGTTGATTTAAGATATTTTTTGACAACTCTAATTAGTCCTTCCATGTTCTGAATTGCCTCCTGATTTTTAGTTTGTTTGTTGGACTGAACCATGTCTTTCTGTTTCTTAGCATGTCTTGTATTTTTTTCTTGGTGTCTAGGTATTTGTTATCTTGATGGGTTTATTCTGCTGATTAGCTTCTCTCTATATCCTAGGGCTTTATATTTTTGTTGTTTTTGTGTGTATGGTAAGGTTTCACTTTGACACTTTATTCCTCTAATTCTATTGCCTTGCTTTCTTTACAAAAAACAAAATTAGGACCAGAGAAAAGGAAAGAGATAGGAAGAGAAAAAGAATAATAGTAATAATAATAATAATAAAATGTAGGAGAGGAACCATGCAACACCTAGGAAAATGAATAGTTAATGCAAGAAGTACAGAGGAGTAAGTTGAAAAAAGTGGAATAGAAACAATGAAATGAGACAAAGAGTAGGGATAGAGATATAGAATTAATTAAAAGGCCAGAATGATGAGAAAAGCAGTCAAGAAAAAAAAGAGAGAAAAAGAAAAATATTAGATGAGAAAGAAAATTAATTCGATTTGAAAATTAATGGTAAAATTAATAAATAATGATGGATTTAACTGAAAAAATGCCAAATTAATTCAAAAATTGTTTTCAAACTTTGCTTTTGATTTAGTTACTATACTGCTGATATTTTTGTTTTACTTTTAGGAGATAGTTTGGTAATTCCTGCAGAAAATACTCATATGGGAAAGAAAAGATGGACTGGTTTCTAATGTTCAATGTAATGCAGTTGAGGTGTGGTGAACACTTTCTAATTGCTAATTTTTGTTAAATTTGTTTTTTTATATTTGTATTTTAGAATTATCTTAGAAGAGTATAAAATGCTAACCTCAAGCCTTCTGTAGTGTGTTATAAGTTGTATATCTCTAAAACATGGTGAATAAGAGCACAAGCACTGTGTTGAGATTCATATATCTCCATTACTTGCTCTCTGTGTGAATGTGGACAATGTCAACATTTGAGAAATGCAGGCATTATTCATAAGGCCTAGCTAGAGAGACATTGGTATTTCTGAGGATTGAATATATAAATAAAGAACATATTACTCTGACTTGAAAATAAGAGGCACTCAATTAAAGTTAAAATGATTTTTAAGGAGCTTAAAATCAGTTATACCTCAAAATAAACTCCCCAGTATCCCATACTCAGTCTGAGATTTTATTCTATAACCAAGCTTAATTCTTAGGATTAATGTTTGTTTCATCCTGTACGTCTATAAAGAAAAAAAATATTTAGGTATTATTTTCAGATTTGAATGCTCAAGCACCTTTAATAAAATTTTACAATCACATAAATATAGTCAAAAATAGCAATCGTGATCCCTATTTCAAAATGAAAAAGACTAAGGAATTATCTTTATATGTATGAAGCATAGAGCATATATATTTGTATTGCTTGAAGTTTGTTTCTGAATTAGAGGTCCCATAGCCAATTAATTGATGGAGTCACATGTAGTTCAATAATTAAAATGTTTCACTTTTTACAGATTTCTAATATGTAAATGTAATAATCCCAACAGAAAAATAAAACTAAAAATATGCATCAATTAATTTTACCTCATCATAGTAATACATAAAATTCTAACTCTAATCCTCATATTGTGAATCATTTAATGTCTCCCATGAATCTGGTCATGTTCCTCACAATTTGCATTAACCAATTCACTTTGAACTCAAACAACCCTAAAACATGCATGTTCTTATTATCCCCATTTTTTAAATGATGGAACAGAAGGGGGAAAATAACAACTTAAGTAACATATCTGAAGCTATTAATAATGGCGTAGTCAGGAAAGAATCTCACTCACTCTGCATCATAGAAGCAGCTGTTGAATTGTGCCCTGGGATCTCATGACAGTAATTTTCCAGTTCTCAGATGGATTTAATTGTGGTGGTGAAGAATGATTATGTGACTGAATGATATATATATATATATTTGTTTGTTTCCAAGAGAACATATTTGCTTAATTGGGCATTTGAAGGACTATGGAGAAATTTTGCTTGGCCTCTCTAATGGAATAGGTGGTAGATGAACATTTTCTCAGAGGACCTTACTGGTTGAATTGTAAATTGGCCCAAACTTCTGTGGTAGAGAACTTCTTCTTTTATTTAACCTCCTTAGTTCATGGGTAATGTTATGACTTTGGCAGCAAAGGAAGGTGAATATCTCTAGATATATTGCTGTGCAACAATGTCTTTTACAAAAATAGATGTCTGATGATATCTTAAGGAAAAACATAAAAGGTAAATTAATGTTTATTTAGTGTTTCTCAAAAGGAAACTGAATTTGCTTTAAGCCAAAAGAATTTCAATTGAACAATAAACACAATATTATTATTATGTGAATGACTACATATTTCAATATTGTCAGCCTAGTAAAAATAATGATAAATAATAATAATTTCTATTCTATAAGTCAGTATAAATATACTTGAAATTTATCAGCTCTCAAGTGATTTAAATTATTTAGTACATATCTCATACCATGTGCATTCAGAGATTCTTCAATAACAAGAAGAGAAACATTTTCTCAAACAATATTTGAATTACAAAAAATAGATTGTTAATACCTGGTTATTGAATTCCTTTTAAAATTGGCAAATAAATATTTATTTTTTAATTCATTAATATATATATTGGTCTTTGTTTTTTCAAATTAGAAATAATTAATAAAAGATATAATGAAAGACATTTGAAGTTATTAAATTTAAAAATTGCAAGAGAAATTGATATATTCACATGTGAAAAATACAAGTTAATTAGTTGAGGCAAAGATAGATGGTACTCTGAGACTTTCATCATCTAAGATTTTATTGGTTATTTCAAAGGATAAATTGACCCTTAATATTAAAACATATTTTAAAATAAAAATTATTACTTACAAATCAAAATATTGATGAAGAAAATAATATTTAACCAAATTATGGAGTAGCATATGAAACATCATTTGTGAAAATCTCTTCAACAATGTAAGGTAACATTGTGTGCTAAAACTGAAACCACTCTGTGATTTGTCTAATTTCTTGCATATAGAATTGCACTTTGGTATTCATTAAGAAGATGAAATGTTCATTCCTTAAAAGGTCATGTAAAGAATCATGTAAAGAATCATATATCAAGTTATTTCCTGGTAAATAGCTAAAATAGGCAAGAAGAATTAATTCAAAATTGAAAATTCATATGGACTGTCAGAAATCCCTTGATGTTTCTATAAAATCATTTTGGAAGAGGGAGAACATCAAACTAAGAGATGATTAAGCATATATTAAGAGAGACATTTAATAATTAATAATTCTACCTTAATTATATCCTACCTAGTGTGCATCTTCATTTCTTGAGATTACACAAGTAACACTGCTTTAGAATGATTAACACCATTCACAATATTTACGGATGTATAAATATACACATATATATCTATCTGAATATTTAATCTCAGTAATGTCAATATATTTAGAGACAAAAATATAATTCACTCTCAGAAATCCATTTTTCTTTCTTTCTTTTTTTTTTTTTTACTGTTGCTTGGATTTTTTTTTTACTTGAATTATTTTTACTCTTTCCCTCCTTTACTTTGCAATGAATGAAAGATATGCTTTTTCCCAAACAAAGTTATTGAAGACATCACGTAATAACAAATTTCAATTGAATACAGAGTCATTTTTTTCTGCTTTAATAAAATTGACTTGTTTGAAAATAAAAGATTCAATAGATTAAAAACTCTCTTAAATGAACTCTCCTAAATGAACCTGGTGCATATTTTACATTTTTAAAAGATTATATATTTTACTTTTTAATTGTATTACTTTTTTTTTTTTCTGATCAAGCTGCAAAACTTTATTGAAGAAGCAGGGTATATATACTCTAAGGGAAGAGGGAGTGGCTAATAAGGACGGGTGGCGTTTTAGGATTGGTAGGTACTGTTGCTGGGGGTGTGGGATTGGTTGGTGCTGTTGCTGGGGGGAGGTGGCAGTATTGAGGGAGTGGCTAGGTGCTGTTGCTAGGGGTAGGTGGCAGCATTTCTGGTGCGAATCTTTGGCGTGGGTGGGAAATGCTGCTGACTTCCTAGAAGAAGGCTAGGGTGTTATTGTTTCAGTCCTGGCGGCCATGTTGCATGCCACCGACCTCGCTTAAGGCAAAATAGACATGGATATATTATTTTTATGGCCCCAATGACGGGTAAGACTGACCACATGATGGGTAAGGTACACTGTTTCCTGGGTGCAGTTCCTTACAGGGCACAGTTCCGACCTAAGACAGGCACAGCCCCCCTCCCTTACACTGCGTGGCCTGTGCAACCCCTTCCCAAAAAAATCAGAGCCATCTACATCAGGGAAATGAGGCCTCTACTTCCCTCAGCTAGCCTATGGAGAGTACCATGCTAAATAATTGTATTACTTTTGAGTCTATCAATATGAATTTATAACACTCAGTTTGTGCAAGATTGTATTATTGAAATACAACACAAAACTCATTTTTTTAAGCAGGAAAAACTTCCCATAGTTTAAGCCAATATTAATTATACCTCAGTGTTTTGAATTACTTTCTAAGGATTGTTATTTTTCAGTTCTCTCAATATATTTGGCAGAAATAGGTGTTGATATACAGTCTATATGCCATGTAATAAATAAATATTCAGTCCTTTAACCAAAATGTTGTACATGAATTATATGGAATTATATGGTGTTTCCTAGATAGATTATCATAATAAATCAGCATGCTTCCAAATATAAGGATCAAATCACTATAGATTGTGTTACCCAGCATTACCATACTTTTCCAAAAATGGCCAAGTCTTCTGTGTTGAGGGAATATGATTTTTTGATGTTGTAATTGAGATTGTGTTTTACAATGACTCAAAGTTTGAGAAATCAGTGAAATTAACCAATCAATTCACTTCAATATTATGTCCACAAATGGTAAAATGAGTTTATAGAGGTTTTCCCCATTTAACCCCCTTCAGACTAGGTTGTTGACCATTTGGATCATTAAATGTTTCCCTTCACACCGAGCTCTAATGATTTAAGCTAAGATGAAGTACCTAACCAAACACTCTGACCAAATTATACCACTAAGAGCAGTTTTTCTTGTTCATTTGTTTGTATTGTTTTTATGCTTTATCATATCCTCAACAGTCTTTTGAGTATGTGGAGTTAAGTTACTGAATTCATTAGTTGGCATTTCGTTTGACAGTACCTTCTTTTCATCTTCTTTAGATGAACTCTTCTTTTCAGCTGTGCAATTACAAAAAAGTAAGGGCAAATTTAACTATCATGATTTCATAATAAAGAGCACCTTAACAAGATTATTCAGTTTAAAACTCCATTACATAAAATGCAAGAAAAAAAAACTGAAAATTTTAAATAAAATTATATTATTGGTACTTTGATTTCTAAATATGTAAAATTATGTGATCTCTCAGGAAATTAACTGGTCTTTCAAAATCAAGAAAGTAACCTCTTGAAGACTTGTTATAAATTGAAAGAGGCGCTGAAACACCATTAATACATTCCTCATAGTTGCATAGAAGATTATTTATGACTGCTATCTCATTTATGCATGCCCTAATTCTTGCAAATCTGAAATAAGCAAAATCTTAGAAAATCTTTAAATAACAGTGTAGGATATATCCATAAATAGAGATAAAAATACTCCTTATTTTTGCTTAGAAACTACTTATAAAATTTATCAAATAACAGAGAGTCTAAAAATATTTCCTTAAAATACTGACAGCATAATAACTTGGTTAATTTTGGTTAAACTATCCTAATCAGCATAATGTGACACTGCAATAGTAATGAGAAATTTGGGCTCTAAAGAGACAGTATTGAAAATAGTTGAAACAACTAGGCAAGAGAATGACGATGGCACATTGTAAAATAAGAGTGAGACCAATTTATGGTATGACTAAGATTTTTATCTAATCTATCTAGGTTAATGAATAAGGAAGCAGAGAATGGGGAGATGGACTAATTAGAGGACTGGAACTGACTATTTCACCACATTCAAGCCCTCGATCTCCTTTCCTCTTTCATCTTCTTAGTGTTTCTTATTACCCTTTTTGGCAATATTATGATGATTATTCTCATTTGGTTGGACTCTTGACCCCACACACCTATGTACTTCCTTCTCAGTCAACTTTCCATCATGGGCCTCTTGTATAGCTCCACTTTTGTCCCCAAGATAGCCACTGATTTCCTGTCTGGGAAGAATGCCATTCTTTTTATACTGTGGAATTCATCTTATTCTTTTCACAACCTTCTGTGGAGCAGAGTGCCTTCTCCTGGTAGTCATGGCTTATAAATGCTATGTGGCTATATGTCATCCTCTCCGTTATTCCATTCTCATATGCCCAAAAGTCTGTGCCTTAATGCTTGCAGGGACCTGGTTGTGTGCTTTGTTCAATGCTCTGGTCCATGAATCTCCCTAACTGTGCCTCTTAAGAAATCCATCATTTCTTTTGTGAGTTCCCAGTACTTCTCAAAGTTTTGTTTGTGCTGATACATCTCTTTATGAAAATTGGTTATCTGTTTGTAGTGTTGTGCTCTTTGTTATTCCTTTTTCTGTCATTATGGCCTTGTATGGTTGGATATTTTCTACTGTTTTGAGATTAAAATCAAACTTAGCAATGAAATAGTCGTTGGCAACCTAGTCCTCCCATATAATTGTGGTGTCACTCTTTTACAGAACAGTAATATTCAAATATTTTCTCCCCAAAGCCTATCATACTGTGGAGCAGGATGAAGTAGTGTCTGTCTTCTACACTATGATCACTCCCATGCTGAACCCCCTCATCTATAATCTTCGGAACAAAGATGTGGTTGGAGCACTCAGGAAAATTCTGGGAAAGTAAAACTTCATTAAAATTTGGTTGTCTATTGAGATTTAGACAAGAGAGGACTGGCCTGATATTCAGAAAGTTGTTAGTGTAACAGAAAGAGACAACATACAACAACCTAACAAATATTATTCTGGAGACAAGTCATGCACAAATTCCTTCAACCTAATGTTAGTAAAATGATAATGTATCAGGTACTTCTTCCTGCGGAAACTCATTTGAGCTTCACTGAACTATTAAATACAATTCTGTATGTCAAAAGACCCCACAAATTTTCAGGTATCATTAAACATTAGATAACACAATATATTTTGATATTAGAAAAGAAGAAAGATGCAAAACTTCTGCAAGATAGACCAAGATAGACCAAGATAGACCAAAACTTATGCTGAGTTTTACAGTTATCTCCTTAAATAGCAGTATTCTAATATTGCAATATCATTTAAAAATAAACATTAGTAAAAAAATTGCTCATAACTTAAATTTTGCAATCATTATGGTAACGATGAATTATGAGTATATAATTCTAGCATGGACAACAAATATATATTTTTCTTATGTTCTCACTTTATTTTTGAAGTGATATTATGCTTTTTAACTAGCTGTTAGAGACACACATTTTATTATTCTATTTAATAATTATTACCCAATCAATTACAGCCATTCTGTCTATTAAATATGGTAATCCAATAAAATACTTTTCATTTTTATGTCTTTTCATATATATATATATATATATATATATATACATATATACATATATATACATATACACACATACATTTACATACTCTTATCTATAAATATATAAGTGTATTCAGATATATATGTGTATCTATATTCATTGGGTCCTTTGGAACTGTATGTATCAAAAATCAAATGTTCTTTACTTTGATCCATTTTTGTAGGTGTCAAACCATTGGAAGTAGGACCACTTAATTAGGTTTCTTTAGTTAATGTGTAAATCAAATCAATCATGATGAGTCTTTTCCCTATTACTGGAGACCTCTTTAAGAAAATTAATTTAAGAAAAAGAGAGAGAAAGTTACAGACCAAGTAACCAGAAGATGAAATCCTAGGAACTTGAAGAAAAAGCAGATACCAGAAAATTCCACCATGCTGCTTGCCATGTGACAAACTAAGACCAATGATAACGAGGAGCCAGCCCCAGAACACTGACGTCTTCTGTGTGATATTAATAGTAAACATTGATCATTCCTTTATTTGGATATATTCCTGATATCAAAGCTGTAAGCAAATAAATTCTCATTTTTCATGTGAAAATATTTCATGGTATTTATTTGAGTATTCTATGAAACTAAAGGACATATGTTTATAAATATATAGATATATATAGATGCATAAAGATGTATATGTATATATGTGTGTGTGTATATATAATATGTATACACACACACAAATGCATATATATGTATTAATGGTGTTCTGAATTTCTATGGCATTTTTTTCCTGATACACATTCAAAAGTAAAAATAATTGGTTCAGGCATATCATTATTTTTCTTTATATATATTTAACCAATAAATTTTATGAGTTATGTATATTTAAGACAATACATTCATTGTATGCATGTATCATGTATATTTATATAAGGCTCTTTGCATGTATCTCAGATCAGAGGAAAATTTGAGATATTCTGTTTGATAGTCTAATATTGGAAGTTTAATTTTGTAAGTGAACAATGGACCTCACTAGAATTGTAATAAATATTTACTTATTTAGTTTTGCACCATTAAAAATGTGTTCTTGCCTTGTAATATTCTTTAGGAAACTGTAATGACTTTACCCATGTGCTAGTTCTTGTTTTCATATTTTCATACATTTGACTGATTTATATTCACTTTTTATTAATGAAAAATCTCCAGTCCATTTAGTCTGTTATAACTTAATAATATTTCATGTTATATATAGGAATTTATGTAAATTTTATTTTCAATTTAATTATAAGTATGTCTCATCACTACACATTATTTGATTTATCATTTATTTTTAATTTACAACATTTGGTATTTCCCTTTAAATTTCACTGATAATTCCACTTTCACACAGCTGTACCTAATAGAATTCTAAGTCAAAATATCAATCTACTTGTTTTGAAGCACATATTTAATAATAAATAAAGTACCTCTAAATATAAAAATATTAAACCTCAGAACAATCTCACATGAATAATAAAGTATAGAAATGCTGCTCAGCAATATCAACTAATTCTTATTTTTAAAATTTTATAGTATTTTCTACATTTAGTATCATTTATATCTGTATTTATATAATAGCAAACATCTCTTATGGCTTATTAATGGTTGATAATTGGAGTTATGGGAATTTTCTTGAGAAATGATCCTACAATGCAATAATCTGATAGATGAAGATGTTTAGAAATATGAGCTAAAATAAAATGAAATATGTGTAAACCATGTGTTCCTGAAAAAATTCTTCCTTGTCTAAATAATAACATCCTTTCTACTTATGTGATTATTTCAGTTTCCTCACATTCACCAAATAGCCAATATTTATAAAATGAAATGTAATTCATTAACTGACATGGTTTAAATAGCCGATTCTTCTTTCTGTCACCCTGTAGACAAAACTTTAACCCACTGTATGATATCAGTGACCTCTTCTTAAGTGCAATGTAAAGGGCTAACTGGGTGCATATGAAAATAATACCCATTGTTGCTGTATCTCTGCTAACTATACCTCAACTTATTCAGAAACTGCCTCTCCTCCCTTTCCAGAGAGTGCATTTTGGCAATCCTGACAATAAAAGATTCCTAACACATAAGGAAATTAATAAACATATTATCCAGGACAAGCAAACATTTTAGTTCATTTGCATTACTACAATTATGATCTAGGAATGTACATTTTTTAAAGTTAGGATGAACTGTTCCATTCCCTAGGTTTTTTATATTTTAAATGACTTGGCAAAACAGGGATTTCCAAGTTTCTCTTCCAAGGAAAGTGTTCAAATTGTCAAAGAATTTTAGCCCTTCAAATTGTTTGAAAACCCATTCAACCATATTAAAATGTGGCACATACAAATATACATTTATAATAGAAAAATATGGGACTACATTCATCATGGAAATTTAAGATAGAGATGAGAAGTGTCTTGTTCCCCAGCAGGACAGGCTTCCAACCACTTGATTTCCTCTACAACTGTGGCTTTTAGACCATGTCTGATATTAGACAGTACTCAGTGGACACCCACTTTACTCTTTTTTATAATAAAATCTTCACTATTTCTTGAGTTGTATTTCAGGAAGTTTAACTGCTCAATGCTAGCATATACATAATTCTAAATTTCATCCTGGTATGAATTGAATTTTATCCCTCAAAAACTTGTTCAACTCTACTCCTACGATCATGAATGTAATCCTATGTAGTACTAGGATGTTAGAAGATATAATTAGTAATGAAGCCATACTGGAAAATGTGGGCAATATGACTGAGATCCTTATAAGGAGAGAAAATGTAGACAAGAGAGAGAGAGAACAAGCCACATATTGGAGGCAGATATTGAGTTGTGTCATGAATTGTCATTTTCAGAATTCTGGAGACCTCAAACTCTTCCAAAACTTTGATAAGGAGTTCAGGTGTCCAGAACTTGTAATAAAACAGCTGATAAATTTCTGGGGTACTAAGCAACCCAGTTTGAGAACCTTATTAGGCTGCCTTAGGAAACTAAGAAAGCAACAAAATTCAGAAATGAAATTTTATATGCATTTAGGTTTAATTTATTAATATATGAGGAAGCTCATTTCTCTACTCGTAATGTTAAAATTCTATATTTGCTTTAATTAAAGATATACGTGAATTTGCATTTTATGAATAATAGCATACTTATTAAATGCATAATTCCATGTTTCAGAATTGCATTTTTTAACTTGGCTTATCTTTGTGTGTAAGTGTTAATATTATTTTTGATAGGTAAGAATTATTTTTAAATCTTTTTCTAACATAAATAGATTTTAGTTACTTTATCTGCTAAATCATCACATAAAACACCTGGGTCAATTTTACTAAGGTTTGTAGGTGATGTTAGGATAGTTTAGCTTCAGATATGGACAGTAAGCAACCAAAATTCACTTTAAAATTAATTCTAAAACAAAATTTACATATCATCCAGAGTTAACTTATATGAGCTTCTATCCAAAACTGGTTATTCTCTTTGTATTATGTTTAACTGAAAAAAAAAATCAAATGATAAGGAAAATAGTGCTGAATTTCAAATATTTTATTAAAGTGAACGTGTTAGGTAAACACATGATAAAATATATATACAGCCCTGTTTAAGAGTGATTACATGACAACACTTACTGCTGTTGGATATATACTAGTGAAGTTTACATTGTTGTGTTCCAAACTTTCTTTGGGTTCCATGATCCCTGTTTTCCTTCTGCTTTCTCCTTATGAAGTGGGAATGTTTGTCCTATTTCTGTTTCACCAGTTTATTGTGGAAATAAGTACTTTTTTTCTAGGATTCTCACATCCATCAGACACAAAGGTATGCTGGCCCAGAATGTAGAACACCCTTAACTAATTTTCATGAGACATTTGGCAAACAGTTATTTAAAGGACTTAAGGCTTTTGGTATATGATGAAAGGAATGCCTTTATATTTATTTATATATATATATATATATATATATATATATATATTTATTTATTTATTTATTTTTATTAGAGAATTTGTAGGTTGACAGAAAAATCATGCATAAAATACAGGGCTCCCATATACTACCTAAGATTAACACCTTGCATTGGTGTGGTACATTTGTTACAAATGGTGAAAGCACATTTTTATATTTGTGGTTTAATTTTCCATGATTTAACTTAGGGTTTCCCATTTGTGCAGTTCCATGGATTTCTTAAAAAAATTATTCTAGTATCATATAAACACCCTAAAATATCCCCTTTTAACTATTCAAATATATAGTTCAGTCTTGTTAATTACATTCACAGTGTTGTGCTATCATTATTACCACACATTACCCAAATTTTTCCATTGTCCCAAATTGAAACTCTGGACATTTTAACGCTTAACTTCCTTTTTCATACCCCTCCTGGTAACCTATATTCTAGATTCTGATGTATGAGTTTGGTTATTCTAATTATTTCATATCAATGAGATCATGCACTATTTGCCCTTTTGTATCTGGTTTATTTCACTCCATATAATGTCTTCAAATTTCATCCATATTTGCACAACTATCACATCTTTATTCCTTTTAATGGCCAAATCATATTCCACTGTACGTATATTTCACATTTTGCTTATCTGTTCATCATTTCATGCACACGTGGGGTGTTTCCATCTTTTGGCAATTGTGAATAGTGCTGTCATGAACATTGTGTGCAAATATCTGTTTAAGTCTCTGCTTTCAATTATTTTGGTTATAGGATTGCTGAGTCATATAGTAATGCTGTATTCTACTTTCTGAAGTTGAAGGATATATTGTTAATGTCCTTCAACTCAACAACATAAAGAACAACAAACCAATTAAAATGCGGGCAAAAGACTTGAATAGATATTCCTCCAAAGAAGATATACAAATGGTCAAAAAGTACACAAAAAGTTAACTCAGGGGACGTGCCTGTGGCTCAATTGGTTGGGCTCCCGTTTACCATATGGGAGGCCCTGGGTTCAATTCCTGGGGCCTCCTGGTGAAAGCAAGCTTGCCAAGGCAATGCAGTGAGCTGGTGCAGCAAGATATCCCAACAGTGGAAAATAAGCAGACACAGAAAAGGGCATAGCTAATGGACATAGTGGGCACAAGCAGCAAGGGAGGGGATAAATAAATAAATATTTAAAAAAAAGTTACTCAACATCATTAGCTACTATGGAAATACAAATCAAAACCACAATAAGCATCTATTTCACACTCATTAGACTGGCTACAATTTAAAAATGGAAAATTATAAATGTTGGAGAGAATGTGGAAAAATAGGAACACTCATTCACTGCTGGTGGGAATGCAAAAGTTGCAGCAGCTGTGGAATACCTTTTGCATAAGGGAAAAAACACGTCTTTTGAAGATCCAGAGGGTAGACTGTAATAGGTTTCATTGTTAATCCTTTACAATGGATATGTAATTACATCATTTTTATGAAATTACTTTTAGTTAAGTGTTGACCCAGATGTATCAGATTTTATGATGTTAAAGGTTCTTAAGAGAGTGATGTAATAAGTCAAAATGTCCTTGAAGAGAAAGGAGTGGACATTTCCATTTGATGAGATTTCCAAAGAAGTCAGAGATTAATGCCCAGTGAAAATGGAACTGACCTCCAGAGCTAGCAAGCCTTCTAGCTTCAGAAACTAAAAGCCAATAAATTACTCTTTTTAGCCAATCCATTGTGACATTTATCATAGGGGTCAGGCAACTAAGACAACACTAGAAGTCCATTTATCTCATTGAGTTTTATTCTGTATATCCCAACATTCAATAAAAATAAAAAAAGAACAATTTTACAAAACATCCACAAATGCACAAATGCCATTTAAAGAGACAGGGGGAGGAAGAGAACAGGAATCAATGTGGAATTTTTTTTATTGACTTATTCCTCAGATATCTTATTAGAGGTATATAGAAACACTATTAAAGTTTGAGTAGTAATCTTTTATCTTGCCACTTTGCTTATATAATCTATTAATTTTAGTAATTTTGGCATGGATTTTCTGTATAAAGATCATAACATCAGTGAATAGAGAATGTTTTACTTCTTCCTTTCATATTTAGCTGACTTCTATTCCTTTTTCTTGCCTAATTACTCTAGCTGGAACTTCTAGCACAATACTGAATAAGACTGGAGACAATGGGCATCTTTGTTTTCTTGCTGATCTCAGTAGGAAACCTTCTATCTTTATCCACTGATTAAAATGTTAGCTGTTGATTTTTGATATATGCACTTTATCATATTGAGAAAGTTTCCATCTATTTATTTTTTTGGAGTGTTTTTTAATCAAGAAAGAATGCTGTATTTTGTTGAATCCCTTTTCTACATCTGTTGAAATGATCATGTGATTTTTCTTCTTCAATCTATTAATATTGTGGATTACACTGTTTGATTTTCTTATGTTGAACCACTCTTACATACGTGCTCTAAAATCCACTTGATCGTGATATATA
Organism: Tolypeutes matacus; assembly: GCA_026826555.1. Classification (NCBI taxonomy): domain Eukaryota; kingdom Metazoa; phylum Chordata; class Mammalia; order Cingulata; family Chlamyphoridae; genus Tolypeutes; species Tolypeutes matacus. The sequence goes on along the minus strand of JAKSZT010054267.1, from coordinate 3,452,560 downwards.
ATTTTTAATGTGTTTTTGGATTCAGCTAGCAAGTATTTTTTTTATGATTTCTGCATCTATGTTCATTAGGGAAAGTGACTTGTAATTTTCTTTTCTCATAACATCTTTCCTTAACTTTGGTATTAAGGTGATTTTCGCTTCATAGATTGTGCTTGGTAGATTTCCTTCCTGTTCAATTTTTTGAAGAGTTTGAACAATATTGGTATTATGTCTTCCTTAGATGATTAGTAGAAATCATCTGTGAAGCTACCCTGTAGACTTTTCATTTTAGGGAGTTTTTAATGTCTATTTCACTTTATTTACTTGTTATTTTTTTGTGAGTTCTTCTACTATTTCATGGGTCAGTCTATGTTGTTCATGTGTTTCTAGGAATTTGTCCATTTAATCAATATTGTTCAGTTTGTTAGCATATCATTTTTAATAGTATCCTCTTGTAGTCTCTCTTATTTCTTCAGTGTCAGTTACAATGCACTCACTCTCAATTTTTATTTTATTTATCAGCATTTTTTTTTTTGTTGTCAATCTGGTCAATTTTTTGATCTTCTTGAAGAACTAACTTTTTGTCTGTTGATTCTATTTTTTTTAATAAAAAACAAAAAATTTCTAGTATTTTGCATCAGCACCCCTTTGACTAACACAGATCCCATGGGTCAGATAGTTGGGACTATTTTGTTTGCAGCTGCAGACTCTCTATGTTCTTTGAGGTGGCCTTTGTCCATCTTCATGTCCTTGTTAGTTGTCCTGGAAGACTACAATGAACTGTAGAGTAGGTGTCATAACTCTGTTGAGATTCAGGGCCCAGTTGGTACATGGACAGCCCAAAGATTTAAGTCTTTTGGACATGCACCTATCAACTCTAGCACTAAATATAGGTTCAAATTAAAGAGGCAGAAGAGCCATGTGTAGGGAAAACAATACTGATTCTGATTCTGTCAGACTGGGTACCATAAGATCCCAAGTAGGACCCACTGGAATGGCACCAAACACTTGAGCCCTGCCTGTAATGTCTGGATGTCTGCACTCTTTTAGGCAATATTTACATTGGCAGTCAGTGAAATGCTGCTGAGGCTTGCATAAGTGTAACTCTGGAATGACCTCCCAATTCACTTTGAATTAATTGAACCATGTAAAATCATTTTTATTTATCCTTTCCCTTTTGGTCAAGGCCTTCTTACAGTTGAATTGATAAGAATTGTTAGTAATCCCTCGGTGGCAGAGAAGTTCATCCCCAGGAGTCATGTCCCATGCTGGGGGAAAGGTAATGCATTTATATGCTTAGTTCAGCTTAGAGAATGGCTACATTTGAGCAAGAAAGAGGCTCTCAGAAAGTAACTCTTAGGAACCCTATTATATGAGGCTAAGTTTCAATTTCAAAATTAAAGGCTCTTAAGTATATTCATCAATATCAAGGGCCCATCACTTTGGATTCAAATTTGTTACTTAAAAGATTAAAGGCTTTTGATATAAAATGCAATGATTTTGTGTAATTTATGGGAAAAAAACATATCTTTTGAGGACAAAGAGGGATGTGGTACATTGAATTATGTACCCATTAAAAAACAAACCAGCAAAACAAAATGAAAAAAATATGTTTTACTATAAATCCATTATTGTTTTTGTATAAATAGGACATTTTGATGATGTCATTGTTAATTCATCTGTGGTTCTACAGAATTAGTTTTTATGAAGTTAAATCTACTTTTAGGAGTGATGCTGGAAGTCAACAGGACATGGAGCATAAAGTAGAGGATATTTCCAAATAACAGAATGGCCAAAGAAGCCAAGGATTTCTGCCCAGCATAAAGGCAACTGACCTTCAAAGATTGCAAGCCATCAAAGTTCTGAAGACCTGAGCCAATAAATCCCTGTTGTTAAGCAATCCCAGTGCAGTATTTGTAATAGTGGCCAAGAAACTAAGACAACACTAGAAACTTTTTTATTCAGTGCAATTTACTCCAAGCATCATATCTTTATCTCAATTTTAAAATTACAAGGATTCAAAAAGACAAAAAATAATCAAATGAAAAAGAATGAGGGAAAGAAAAATAACCAATAAGGCAGATTGTTAAAAAAATCAGATCAGGAATTTTAAAAACTGATTATTAAGCTAAGAGTTCTAATGAAAAAGTGTACAATATATAAGAAAAAGATTGAAATATAAAGTTACCTGAATACACAAAGCACATACCAATTACTATTTTACACAATGTTCTCTAAGTTGTTGTCCGTATCTGTCAAACCTGACATATCACTAGATAATTTGTTTGTTTCTTTGCTTTTAACCTCTCTACATTGCCTTCTTTTTCCTCCATTACTTGGGATATTGGAATGTGTCCTATCCTTAAAAAACAGTTTTTAGTACAGTATAACTGTTTAATACATTTCAATAACTTTTTAGCAAAAAATGTTATTCATATAATTATAATGTTCTAGATGCATAAAAATAAAACACTCCAGACACCGTCAAGCCATATTAAAAAAGAAAAATATTGGCAAGTCTCATATTTTGTATATTTATTCTTTCTCAATATCCTCCCACTCTCTACAGATATAATCAATATCTCAATTCAAATAATTTATTTATTTATTTATTTTTTGGAGGGAAGGTGTCCCCTTTCTTTTAATTATATTAATTTTATTTACACAAGCTCCATATTCAACAAACGTACATTCCTTCAATCCCTCAAGCCCCAACAATGGTAACTTCTATCCTACTTTTTGTTTCAGTGGATTTGCTATTTCTAGATTTATCTTATAATGTATTAATACAATATTTGTCCATATGTACCTTGTTTATTTCACTGAGCATATTATTTTCAAGGTTATTTGAATTTGAAACACATCTCATGACTTCATTCTTATGGCTGAATAATATTTCTATTGCATGTAGGCAAGAAATTTTTTTATTTATTCATAATTTGGTGGATATTTGGGTTGTTTACATCTTTTGGCCCATTTTTTTTTTTTTTTTTTTTAAAGATTTTATTTATTTATTCATTTATCCCCCCCTTGCTGCCTGTGCTCGCCGGGTCAGCTAACCACGCCATGCGGGCGGGCTTGCCTTCACCAGGAGGCCCTGGGAACCGAACCCGGGGCCTCCCATATGGTAAACGGGAGCCCTACTGATTGAGCCACAGCCGCTTCCCATTGGCCCATTTTTTTTAAATTTTTTTTTTATTTCAGTGAGTTTATTTAGCACCATATTTCCAACCTTGGAAGTGATGGATAGTATTTTTAAACCAGCTACTACATATTGTTAAAATTTCACCATTAATTAATCATAATTTACATGTTTGGCAAATTAAATTCCTGTAAGGAGTCTAAATAGGTGTTTATATATAGGGTACATACTTATAGAGACAGGGAATTTGTCCAGATTTCTTTAATATACTTTTTTTTATTATTATTATGGGTAATAATCAAAATTCTCACAATACATACAAACATTTGCAAAATGATATATAAATATATATGCATATATGTGTATTTGCTTACAAAAATGTTATTTATATATATATATATACATATATTTTAAGAGGTGCTTAAATTACCCAAAATATTACATGGAACCCACTGGGATTCCCATGTTGCCCACCTCCCACACCTTCCCCCACATCCCACACAAACATCTCCCACAGTGTGGCCCACCACCCTCAATGAACTTACACATCCTGGAGCCTTGCCACCAACCATAGACCACAGCTCACACTGTAGACCACACTCTCTCCCACTCAGTTCTTAGTGGTGTGTGCTGATTTAAAATGGCCTACATCCGTTGCCACAACAGTACTCAGGATACCCCCATACCAGCCTGAAGGCGCCCGATCTCGTCTGATATCTTTTGGCCCATTTTTAACCTCTTTTTGCTTATTGTTTTTTCATATTTTGCATTTGAGTTGATTCTTGTCACATTTTATACATTTTTTTATATCTTGCATATTTAGTCCTAATCTATGGTATGCAACTACTTTCTGCCATTCTACAGCTTTTTAAAAAAAAAATTATTGAGAAACTACTTTGATGCAAAATTTTTATAATTTAATGAATTTAGATTTGTCTGTTGTTTTGTTCATTTTTTGTGGTTTTGAGTGATATTTAAGGATCCATTTAGTCAAACCCATGTGATTATGATTTGTCTTGAGTTATCTTCTTAGAATTTTATATTTAGCTCTTATACCTAGGTTCTTGTATCAATTTGAGTTTATGTTTGCATAAAATGTGTGGTAGGGGTCTAACTTCATTGTTTGCACTTGGTTTTGAATATTCTCACCAATCAGTTGAAGTGTCTATTATTTTCCCATTGCATGTACTTAGCACCCTGGTCAAAAATCAATTGACCATAGATCTGCAGGTCTGTTTCTAGACTTTTACTTCTGTTCCATTAGTCTATGTTGATTATTATTCAGAGCCACATATTTTTTATTATTGTAGCTATGTAGTATGATTTGAAATTGGGAAGTGTGAGTCTTCAAAATTTGTTTATTTTCAAAATAGCTTTTGATGTTCTGTTTATGCAATTAATCTGAATCTGGAAATCTTTTCCTCTACTACAAAAAAAAACGCAAATTTATTAATAAATGTAATGAATTTATAGACCAATTTTGATATTTTTTACATTCTTAACAATATAAAATTTCCAATCCATGATATGGGATATCTTGCAATTTCCTTGAGTTTTTATAATTTATTGATGTTTTATCCTTTTAAATGATAATTTAAATGAAATTGATTTCTTAATAACCTCTTCAGATTGCTAGTTTAAAGAAATGAAGTTGATTTTTGAGCATTCATCATTTGCCCTGGCATTTTGTTGAATTTTTTTATTGGCTTTGGGGGTTTTCTTGTGCATTCCTTTGTATTTTCTCTATATTAGATCATATTTATGAATAAACATAGTTTTACATGTTCTTTTCCAATTTGTACACCTTTTAGTTATATTTCTTACTTTAACTTTATGGAGTACAATGGTGAATAGCATTGGTGACAGTGGGCTTACTTCTTTTGTTCCTCATCTTAAAGTGAAGATTTTAATTCTCTCAACATTGAGTACTATGTTAGCTGTGGGTTTTTCTTAAATGGATTTTAGAATATTGAAAAAGTTCTCTGTTATTCATAGTTCACATGGATTGTTCTAAAGCATAGACAATTTTTAGTGCAAAGAAGTCTCAAAATTTTAATATATAAACATTATATAATGTAACTTCAACAACATGGAATGAAGCTAGAAATCAATAAAAGAAAAAAACATTGAAAAGGTGCAAATATTTGGAAACTAAACAGCATATCTTAATTTATCAATGAATTAAATATGAAATAACAAGAGAAATTAGAAAATATTTAGGGAAAATGAAACTTAAGGCATAGCATGGAAACACAGGATGAAGCAAAGTAAGTGCTAGGGTAAAATATATACCTATGAATCCTTATAGAAGTAAAGAAGAACGATATCAAATTAATTATCTAATTCACCTATTTTTAAAATAATAAGAAGAAAAACATAAACCAAAATGTAGCAGAAGAAAGGGAATTGGAAGTAAATTAAATAGGGAATAGAAAACTGAGAGAATCAGCAAAACAAAATTTACTTCTTTGAAAAAAATCAATAAATTTCACAAATATTTATTTAAATGAACAAATAAAATAATAAAAATATAAATAACTAAAGTATAAATTGAAGATAGTGATATTACTTCTGACATTATAGTAATAAAATGATAATAAGAAAGTAATAAGAACAACTGTAGGCAAAAACAGATTAACTAAACAAATGGAAAAATGTGTATAAATCATATAATTGATTCTAGCAGACAAAAGTCCTTATATTCTCATAACAAGTACACAGATTGTAACAACAACCAAAAACTTTCAAAAAGCCAAAGTCCAGGACAAGATGACTTCACTATTAAACTAACACCAATTCTTATAAAGATTTGGAAGAGATATGTTCTGTCCATATATCTCTTTCAAAAAGTTTTATTTGCAAAGCTATCTCTATTAATGGAAGTAGAACCAAATCATCATCATTATTCTACTTAAGGAAAATCTTGGAATTTTTTTATCTTTGATAAATATCTGCTATGCAAATAATGCATTGTCAATTTTTTCTAAAATTTGCTGTTTGAATTTCTTTGAATCTATAAATAAAATTGAAAATATTTAAATTTCCAGTCAACATACTTGTAAGAGACTTGTAATTTCTCTGTTCTCTCATTGATATATTTATAGCAACTATTAACAAAATTGTCATGGACAAAACCTGTTTCTGCTCTTTTTTTTTTTCTTAGAGTATGCCAGGCATTAAGAACAAAGAGTTCTCAGATCTCCCAATGGAAAATGACTTTATTAGAAGTGTAAAGAAATTCAAGTCTGAGGGTGCTGTCAATAAAATTACTAATATTGTGCTTAACATAAAAGGAAAGCTGATACTGCTGTTTTATCTGTGCTTACAATATGTGCAATAACTTTAATTTATATGAAAATATAAAAGCAACTTGATTGCAATTAAGAAAAATCCTCTGATCACAACAAGCCTGAAACAATGCCACAAAGTTTATTTCAACCAAGTTGACTAATAATAATTGGATTAGATTGAGGCATAATACGTATTAGTGAACTGTCAAAAACAATGCAGAGAATCATGAACATTCATGGAACTGTATATATGTGTATAATATTAATAAATGCAGACAACAGATGAGGTATAGTCACCATTATCTCATGGTAAGGGGTTAAAGAGTAGAGTGCATGACCAAGGTTGCAGTCCCTAAGAAGTGCCATAGAGGCTGTTTACTGCAGTGAAGTTGTCCAGTTAATTCACTAAATAACATGGAAGTGAACATCATCAAACCAAAAAGAAGCTTGTTAGTGTTCAGTGACTACCTAATATTATCTAAAAATCTAGTTTACAATAAAAACTTATGAGATGTGCAAATAATCAGGAAATATGACCCATAAACTCACACCTACACATATACACAAATTCATATACAAAAAATAACAAAAACTGCCCACTTAGGGTTCCAGATATTGCCCTTGCAAAGACATTAAAGGAGACATTATAAATAGGATTAAAGAGATAATAGAAGCCATTGTCAAGGCACTAAAGAAAGATATGGTGAAAATGTATTAGCAAATATCAATATATCAAATATCCATAAACAGAAATATTTTATTTTTTGAAAAGTAAAAGAAAATTAAAACCTCAAATAGAAATTATGAAGTTGAAAATTACTGAAATGAAAAATTCCCTAGGTGTATAGAACAGTTTATTGGAAATGGCAAAAGAAATATTCAGAGAACTTAAAGTAGGACTGATATACTTTAAGCAATTTGAATAACAGATGCAAAATTATGAACAAAAAGAAAAGAGTATAGCAGACATGTGGGAAGTGATTTAGTGTACCAATATATAATTAATGGAATTGCCAAAAAGAGATAAAATATTGGAGCAGAAAAACTAGTCAATGAAGTAATGGCTAACTTTCCAAGTTTCACTAAAATTATTGATCAACACATATTCAAAGTTCAATGATATCCAAATAGGACAAACACAAAGATCTACACTTAATTATGTCTCATGTATGCCTTCATACTAAATTCCTTTAATATTAAAAATAACTAGACCTCCAGTGTTTATGCATGTACCAACATAACTTTACAATATTACAGTTTTATACTGTTTTGATAAAAGATAGAATTAATAACACTATTCTGTTATTATTATGTTATCTGAGCAAGTATTTGATTTTGTATCACTTTACTCATTCCATAATCAAATTGTGACTACATGCGCACACACATATTTACACAAACACATATTGAGAATTTAATGATTATATTGAATTAATGTAACAAATTAGGCAAATTATTTTTTTTTATTTTTAATGTAACCCATGGGTAGTTTACATTTATTATATTATTCTTTCTCATTTTTATTTTTTAAATAAATGATACATTTTTCTGATGGACCTCTCACAATATTTATATTGTTTATAGGAATTTAATGATTTTTATATAAATAGATGTGATGTTAACTTTAAACTTTATTTTATAAATCTATATGAAATAAAATGATTTTTAAATTTGATTTGCTTCTTTAAATATATTCATTTTCATTTGCTTATTTTCTGAGAGACTCATTCAAGATTATAAGCTTCCTGCTAAGCACACCTAATGTGAGTAGTATTTAATGCATTAGGATTTCTAATTTTCATTGCAACAACTTCTTTATCCATGCATTATAAATTCTTGGATTGCTTTTATCACCAAAAATGGACATGGACATTGTGAACCATTTACTCCATTGCTAGTTTTAAACACAACAGAAATGCATGTATTTGTGTACCACAAGATCCTTACTAGAATGTTTACACCAAAGATATTCACAGTAAGCCATAATGAAAATAACCCAGAAACCCATCATAAGTGATATGCTTAAATAAACAAATTGTACTCAATTAAGCAATGAAGATGAATTCATGACTGCCTAGTCAGCTATATGGATGAGACTTACAGAGGTAACCACATGGAAAACATCCAGAGACAAATGGTACATGCAATATGACTAGATCTAAATATATTTTCATTTTTAAAATTTCTTGAAGTATATCACTCATACATGAACAGACATAAACAATAAGTGTATAGCAATAGTTGTGAACTTACAAAACAAATATACATAACATCATACAGGGCTCTCATACCTCATCCTACCACCAATATCTTGTATTATTGTTAAACATTTTTAACTAATGATTAAAGGGCATCTTCAAAATATTAATACTAACCAAGTTATTTTCCCCAACCCACCCTATTATTATTGTTTTTATATCATGCATACATGAACATACATAAACAATAAGTGTATAGTAAAAGTTGTGAACTTACCAAACAAACATTCATAACATCATACAGGGTCCCATACATAAACCCTCCACCAACACCTTGCATTGTCATGAGACATTTGTTACAAATTATGAAAGAATATTGTCAAAATCTTACTACTAATTATAGCCTTTATCTTACATTTTGTGTATTTTCTCCCAACCCACCCTATTATAATTTTTTAAAATATATTTTTATGGCAGGTGTTGTAAACTTACAAAACAATTATGCATATGTACAGAATTCATAATCAATACCCCTCTATCAATACACCACACTGTAGAGGAACATTTGTTTCAGATTATGAGATAATATCATCCAATTATTATCAGGTCCATAGGGTACATTTGGAGCATATTTTCCTTATTCCCTCATTATCAACACAGTACACCTTTGGAATAGATGCAATAATTTTACATTATTACTGTAAACCACAGTGCATAGGTCAATCCAGTTGTATTTTTCCCATGCTTATCCGCATTCCCACCACCCTGCAATAATGATGCACATCTGATCTAGCTCACAAAGAACACTTTCACATCTGTACCATCAACCACAATTCTCATACACCTCTGGGTTTACTGTGTTATTCTATCCCTAGATTATTCTCTAACTTTCTGTCAATTGGCATTTACATCTTAGACTACCATTTTCAACCACATCCCCATTTATAAACCAGCTGTTACTTACTATAATGTGTTATCAAATATTGTAATACCGTTTTTGGAATACAGAATGTGGATCATGGCAGTTTGAGATTATTTATGAACTCCAAAAATGAGAAGGATTGTGTTTGTAAAATAGTCTGTTCCTCTGGGTATGATACTTTGGATTGTATTAAACTCTAAAGTTTTAAATATACTTGATTAAATCTATTTAGGGTCTTTGATTTGATGATTAAAGTAGGGTGTGACTCAGGATTGAGTGCCCACCCCCTTGGTGGGCTGATATAAATGGGAACTCACTCAAGAAGACACAGAAGAGAGGAGAGAATTTGGTCATTTTTGTCTTGCCATGTGAAACAAAGGAGAAATCTCAAAGAGCTAAAGCCCTGGTATGAGATGAGGCCTATGCCCGCATACAGCTGAGATAGGAAGTAGTTGGGGCCATGGAGCCTTAAAAGAAAGAAGGCCTGAGAGACCAGGCAGGGATCACCCACCATCTTGCTTCAGCACAGGGCAATAGACTTTGGTGACAAAATAACTCTTATGATACCTTGAGTTGGACTCTTTAGGGTCTTGTAACTGTAAGCTTTTACACTAACTAAATACACTTTATAAAAGCCATAGATTTCTGGTAGTTTATATCAAAACCCCTTTGGCTGAATAATACATTAGATATTACAATCAGGAACATGATCATATTCTCACAGTGGTGATTTGAGATCACAGTGATGATTTGTGAAATATAACCTGAATCTTCTTTATATCCAATGTCTAATCTCCATAAAAAAAGAACAAATAAAATTTTATTAAAGAATATTCCCACATATTGAAAAATTCTTTATGCAATTCCAACACCTCTAATTCCTTCCATTCATAAACAGCTAATCAGTCGGGCTTCAGAATAATAATAGAAGATTACTGTTGAAATATCTGGGGAAGCGGCTGTGGCTCAGTCAGTGGGGCTCCCATTTACCATATGGGAGGTCCTGGGTTCGGTTCCCGGGGCCTCCTGGTGAGGGCGGGCCCGCCCGCACGGCGTGGTTGGCTGGCCCAGCGAGCACAAGCAGCAAGGGGGGGGATAAATCAATCAATAAATAAAATCTTTATAAAAAAAAAAAAAGAAATATCTGTAAAACAATTTCTGCCTCAGAAATTCTTATGAAGCACAAAGTCAACATGTGAGAGAAAAATAAAGGCACAATAATTTGATATATCCAATATAAACACCTGCTGTAAACCTTACAGAAAGTGAACTTTCAGCAAGATTAACATAATACTTCATTGGCAAGGTTTAGTTAAATTAGTAGCTAAACATCTTGATCTGTTTTCTCTTTGTTTTCCAAAGATGCTTTGACCATACCATGCAATGGGTAGGCTTAAAAAAGAATTTATTACATCACAGTTTTATTGGCCAGAAGTCTCAAGTAAAAGTTTCAGCAACACTATTTTCTCAGAATCTTTGGTATCTCATGCTGTCTTGGCACAATCATCAGTGTTCCTTGGCTTAACTTTCTGCTTCCTGTCTCATGGAAATCTCTCTCCTTTTGACTCTGCTCTTCTGGATTCTACTGAATTCCACCTTCTCTTCATAAAGATTCTAGTAATATGGATTAAGACAAACAGAAATTCATTTGGACATACCCAAAGAAGATTTCCAAAGTCCTTAGTAAAAAATTAATCTACACCATTGCTTACCTTATCATATTAAAAAATACTATTTACATATGGTCTCAAGAACAAAGGAAAAGAGATTAAGTTTAAGGACCTTTAATTTGTTTGAATAGATGTTTCACCATAACACACTCACCCTGCATTGGTACAAAATATCATGAGTTTCCCACATGCAAAGAACATTCCCTCCACCAAATAGCAAAAAAACTTACATAACTGCAGTAACAATTCTGAGTGCAAAGCCTCCTCATTATCATTTTTGGCTTTGAGTTCTCCTTGTGCAAATTTCTTCTCCATCAGTGAACTTGTGAAGCCTTGGACACAAGTTATTTGATTCCAAATATAATGGTGGGGACAGGTACAGAATAGAACATTTCCATTACAAATGTAAGTAAGGGGAAGGAAAGCAGGGATCCTTGCACCAAAACATGACAGAAAATCAGTTATTCAAATTCTGGTACATTCTAAGTTGGGAATTTCTTCTGCAATAAATGGTTTATTCACCTGGCCTAAGGGAGAGACAGTCTCAGCTTATCCTAGTGTTAGAAAGTATACCTTCTTATTTGGAAAGATTGGACTTAGGCTCTATCATCTCTAAAAACCAAAGTAGTAGACAATGTTTCTGAAAATCTGGTTCATGGGCCCCATCCTCTCTAAGCTCCAATTTCAACGACCCTCTATTGTAGACCTAAGAAATCCTTTTCTGCCCAGACCTTTTATTCATTGTTTTGCTTTTGAAATAATTTGTCCTCCACATTGTTTAATCTCTGTCACTTTCAGTCTAGCTGGCAATACTTCTCATATAATTTCTTAAATAGCTTGTTGGTTTTGGGGGCAGTTTAAATGGGGTCCATGTCCTCAGACAAAACATTACTCTGCAAACCTTGCCTGTATAAATATATTTTCAATCTGGACTTTCTCTGAGATTACGGTCAGGATTTATGAGTCATACAATTAACCCTCTTAGCAAACTGCTGTTCAGGCAAATCTTTGCATGGTTCCCCATTCTCTGGAAACTCACCTATCAGGAGCTCAGGGAAGGTATTATATAAAGCCACATTTGGCCCTAGGCACAGAGCATTTTATATCAAAAGCCGAAATTTTCTAAATCAATTATTCTGAGTTCCTTTGTGCTTAACTATTCAGTCCTCAGTTTATCCCTTTCCTCAGTCATTTTAGTTTGTAAGAAAGAAGAAACTATGCCATGTTCCCCACACTTATCTTGGAATTCTCCTCTGCTAAAGGCCCTAGTTCATCATTTCTAAGTTCTACTTTCTACCTAATATCAGAACAATATTTTTTGAAATTGTCTTCCATTTTATAACAATGATCCCCTATTGTCTGTTTTCCCACAGAACATACATCTTTGCCTCATGGCCTTAGCAGAAACAACTTGGATGTCCATATTTCTAACATGATTTTTTTCACCATGATATATGTGTTTTTCCTAGATGACATAAAGTTGCTTTACAACTCTAATCTATTCTGATACCTTACAAGAAATGCCTTTAATATCCATATCTCCCCTGAAAGTCTCTTGAAAGTAATCTTGGATATTTCTATCAAGGGCCTCAAAATTCTTCCATCCTCTAACCATGGCCCAAGTCCAAAGCCACTTCCACATATTAAGTATTTAATAGCAGCATTTGAATTCTGGTATCAAAAATGGTCTTAGATTGCCAGAGCTTATATGACAAATGAAATGCAATGTGTTCACTTAAACAACAAGAACTTATTGACACACAATTGTAGAGGCCAGAAATACCTAATCAAGGTGCTGGCAAAGCCATGCTTTTCTTCAAGTATTTAGAAATCTGGTACTGGCTTGCATCTATCATTGTTGTTCCTTGGCTTGTTGCTATGCCTCCTTCACATGGCAATTAGTATTCCTGTTCTTGCTCTTTGGATTCTGCAGAATTTTCTTGCTTCTAGGACTCTAGTAATATATATGAAGTCTTGTCATTATTTACTTGGGCACATCTTTATCTTTTAGATATGTGTTCATATTCACAGGACTACAGACCAAGATTGAAAGCATGTCTCGCATTACTGGACATGACACAAGCTACCACATCTTCCCCAGATCACCTAACTATAACTATATGTACTGATGATTAATCCATCCAACATTCTGTCAGTTGAATTACTGATATGCTCATCTTCATCATTGCTCTTCCATTCTTGTTAAATGCCAAAGAACATATTCATATTCTAGACTTTAGAAGAGGCTACTTTGCATAGGTTGAGTTGTAATATAGTACTATGTACCAGAGAAGCTGATATAAAAGCCTTGACTGAGGCCCCAGAATTAGTACATTTTTAATGTTCTCCATCATGTAAATAACTGAAGTTTTTGTGAGAATATTTGGTTTATAAACTGTCCTTGTTAATGACAAGATCTGTCCAAGAAAAGACTTGAGTTATTCAAGTTTGTGACACTGAGGGCTTGGCAGACACATCTTCTTTCCTAATCAAAATATAATATTTAGTGAGGTTCAGCAATATATTTAGTTGTAAATAGTAACCTTCAGGATTTTTTTTTCATTTAAGGTTGACCAATGAAATTTAAGAACAAATTATTGGATGACCTTTCCCAGAAAGTATGTTGAAAAGGAGTTTATCAATGTCATGACCTATGTAGCATCTCATATTCCTCACTCTTTTTCATAAAATGTTGATTGACTCTGTATAAGCAACAGTCTTCTTATGACCATGAAGAAACAACCATGAGGATGAAAGATCTCTTTTCTGATAATGGCAGATATTTATTGGAAATAACCTACATGGTTTCCCTATTGACTTTATTTACTTTAAAAATAGCAATGCTCTTAGTGCCTATATATGCACTAATATAACATCTTTCTATTTATTATAGCTTTATAATGATTTGATATATGATAGAATAACTACACCTATATTGTCATTTCTAATTATCTTTGAGTGATTCTTTGATTGTGAATCACATTACACATTCGATAAACAAGTTGTGAATATTTGCACATATACACATGCACCCACAAACAAACTGAATGAAATGTAATAGGAATTTTATTGTATTAATATAACAAATTAAGGAGAAATTATTTTTTTCAATTTTTAATCTAAAATTGAGGCAAATTACATCATTCAGATATGTAATATGTAATATGATCCATTTCTATTTTCTGAAAAATAATATATTTTCCAATTGGTAATCTCACCATTTATTTTGATGTAGAAAAATGCTATATAAATTTAAAATTTTATTATATAAATCTTTAATCCCTCATATAGTGTTTCAAATTGATTTTCTAATTTGATTTAATCAATTTATAGCCATTCATTTCATTTGTTTCTTTTTCTGATATATGCATTTAGGACTATAATCTTCCTGTCAAGCACATAATGTGCATATTATTTAATTCATTATGCTTTCTAATTTTCATAGCAACTAATTTTTTACCCATTTTTAAAATACTGGGTTGCTTTTTTCATCATAATATACATGCAACTTTTGATCCAGTTACTCCATTTTTCATTATATGCCCACCAGAAATGCATGTATCTGTGACCACATGGTAATTTCTAGAATGTTTACACCAGAAATATTAATAAAATTCCATAACAGAGGTAACCCAGAATTTCATCACAAGTAATATGTTTACATAAATAAAGTCATATCATAGAATAGCACACAAAAGTGGCAATGAATTAACAATTACTTAGCACACATACCTGAATGAGCCTCACAAATGTAATTAAATGGAAAGCTCCCAGGTATAAATAGTACAGACAATGTGATTTCATCTTTGTAATTTAAAAATATGTAAAAGAAGTCACCCATTTACAAGTAATTAGAGTTTTCCTGTTGGGACAAATAATACGTAGTGAATGGGAAAGGAAATGCAAGATATTTTTCATGTGCTTGAAATACACTATTACCTGCAGACTGGTGTGTTCATTGTGTGAAGATTGCTCTGATGATTCAGGAAATTATATGACATTTTTTCATATATAGAAATATTTAAATTTTCCTTCATGAAATTGTCTACTTAAAATTATGTTAACTATGAAACTGCAGACATCAAACTTCAGTGATATAATGTCTTCTAAACTAGAGTAGAGATAAAATCTTGGGGAAAATGATTACATCAGTAAGAGCTGAAACACTTAGGTCAAAATCTAAAAAATTAAAATTAAATAAATTAAACTGAAAATTAAAATTAGCAATTTGACATAAAATGCATATCTTTGGGAAGTGATATTGTCTAAAGATATAAATTATGTCATCAGGGTGAAAAAATTTTAAATCACCAATTTTTTATTTGTTGTACACTCCTTACAACTTAAATTTATTTTTATTTTTCCTTCTTGATGGTCATTATTAAGATTTGCAAACTTATTTCAATGTATATATCAAGTAAGACAATTGATTAAAACCTGTAAGGAATTTCACATGAAATAAAGAGCACCAAATGAAATATTATTTTAGAAAATTATCAAATATTAACATGCTTAAATTAATATATCTGAATGATAGATAAGATGCCAGTCAATAGGATTTCATTTAATTCTCTTAGGAACTTTCACTGTTGCAACATTTACAGAAGGTGATAGATAGCAATCTTAAGTATATATGCAATACAAATGCTTGTTTATGTGAAATAGAACTGTACAACAATATTTATAAATAACATAAATAAAATCACAGAAATCTAAAAATAAAACAGTCATTTGGATTAGAAAATTGATTTACAGACATATGTGTGCTATACTCATTGAAAAGAATGCTATTAAACAATTAAACAGAAATGTCTACTTATTTCCAACTACAGTAATATAGTTGTCCTTGGAGCATAAGGAATGTGGTGTCATATATGTGTAGACTTCCCATAACCAGGTGGAAGTAAAAATTGGAAACAGTTTTACTCTGTCCTTTCCAGGATTTCATATGGAACAGCACAGTAAGCATAAAAGCATTAGTAGCTAGCATGGCCATGAATGGTAAAACAGGATAATAAGACCCCTCAAGAGGATGATATCCTGGGAAATGTTCTTAAACACCAATGACAACAGAAATGGAACTTTACAAAAAAACTATGTTAATGGTCAAGTTCTAAAGAATTGAAGTAGAAATACATGTAAAGTGTATATGAAAGAATTGATGGAACAACTGTCCCATGAATATATGACTGTTGAGATACAGTTGATTTTGTTCATGATTGCAGGATTATGTGAGGAGTGACAGTTTAAATACCAATCATAATATGTGAAATTAAGGTAGGGTTTCAGGTCTACCAGGAGGCAAAAATAAAGGCATGATTCTCACAGCCCAAATCATGGTCAAATTATTTGAGAGAAAATTAATTGCCATCTTGAGCACATTGTTGTACTGGTACATCATGTCAATGAAGTTCAGCTGAGTGTTTAGATATTACATTGTAGTATGGAGTCCAGTGTCCATTTGGATTAGTTTAATCAGTATGATTTCACCATTAATATCACTGAAAAGGGTATGGTGATAGCAAGAATAAAGTGCTCAATAGGCCATATTGAGGGGGGGAAATGTCATATAAGATCTATGCCAAAACTTTCATTTACTCTCTTATTTTAAATCAAAATATCAAAACAGACAATTTCTTAAAATTCCATGTAATAATAATATTGATTGACACTTAAGAGGGAAAAAATGATTACTAAATTTCGTGGAATTATGTTGAATCAAATTGGGTGAATATTTGTCTCTTTTTCTTTCAATGCTGATTCTGCCTTTTGAGTAATAGTCATTTTGACTAATAAGGAAATGAATGTAAGTATTTTACAAATTATGGAATTCAAATATAATATAAAAATGAAAGATAGGAGACATTTAGATGATTTGTCCACACAGGTATTTCCTTCCTTTGTAAATATTTTTAACTTATATTCTGAAAAAAATCTCAAAATTCAGTTGAAGTCTAAGAATTCAAAGTCATCATTTGGGAATGATAGTGAGGGTTGAATGTAGTATAATTTTTATAAAGTTCTTTAATGCATTTCTCAATTTCTAATTTAAATTGGATAAATTTTAATTTTACATGTATTAACATTTTTTAAAGCAATATCACCAATTTATTAATTAATTCATGTTTATTGCTCCATTTAACTGTAGATGAGACTCTGACAGTCCAGGAAAAAGTATGCCAGAAAATACAATGATTTTGAGAATGAATCATTAAAATATAATTTAGTACTTATAAATCTAACTCTCAATCAAAGGGCATGCCAAGTAGATCAAACCAAACCCTTTTATAAATTTTTGCTGAAATTTAACATGGGCCATATTCAACATTGCAAGATCATGAAGAACACATTCATTGCACTTTAAATAACCTCTCTTCTATCTATTCTATTCCTCCTTCCCCTTTCCTTCAGGAACCACTGCAACCACAGCTTCATTCCTTGAAGACAAGATTCATAGTTACTTGTAACAACACTGAGGGCTTGACACACTGGTCTGTCCTCCCCTAATAGGAACCACACATGCTGTGCAGAGACATTCACCCCTCTGTTTGGGAACATGTCAGGCCTCCCCAGGATGGGAGTCCAACTCCTTCCTGCTTATACTGTGGATCTCCACCCACTGATGCAACACACTATGACAAAATGGTCACCCATACATTTTCTAGAAGACTGCCCTAAGTGAGCCCTGTCCCGAATACACTCCCATACAACACCCTAAACTAGTAATCCTTCTTTGTCATATTGCTGAAAAAGCTTTCCCAATATTGTAGTTTCAACCACATACCCAACAATCCCATGTTCACATGCTCCCTCCTCCAACCCTTCCCCTAGTTTCATGGAGCATCCAATCTACCTTCCCCACCCTATCCCCAGTCAAACATGCAGCACCCAGCCCAATAGTATCACTACACCCCTGTCATATAGTTTCACTGCACTACTAGTCACTTCCAACTGTAAACCATTATCTTGATTAGTAGCTATGTTTCAATTTTTGTACATCAATTGTAACAAATATATCATATACATAAAAAGGTATTAATACAAGAATGGGGAAAAGGTGGAGGATGTTGGGTATAATGGGAGTTCCCTATATTCTTTTCTTGACTTTGCAGTGACCTAAAACTTCCTTGAAGACAAAATGAAAAAAAAAAAAAAAAGACACTGGGGAAGAAATGGAAGAAAGTGTCATTGTACATACAGGAAAACAGATATTAGAGTGATGAGAGGCAAAACATCAATTTTTTTTTTTAATTTTTCATTTTTTTTTGATATTCCAATTTTTCAGTTTTAATTCAGGTTTAGTTTTTCTAAATTATTATGTATTTTATTTCTCATGTTTAAATGTATTGTTATAATTTCATTTTCCTATTAATAGCATTTGGTAATATTCTTGGCTTCATTTAGTCTAGTGTTGTAAGGTTCCTAACAGTTACCTCCTAAGAGCCTCCATGTTGCTCAAATGTGGCCACTCTCTAAGCCAAACTCAGCATATAAAAGCATTACCTTCACCCAGTGTGGGACAAGACTCCCAGGGATGAGCCTCCCTGGCACCAAGGGACTATTATCAAGTGCCAGCTAGCAATACTACTAGAAAAAGATGAATTAAAGGAGGAAAAGGTAAAGACAAATGAGTTTATTTGGCTAAGAGACTTCAAAGTGAGTTGGGAGGTCATCCCAGAGGTAATGCTTATGCAGGTCTCAGCAGGATCACATAGACTGCCAAAATAGATACTTCCCCAAAGAGTGGGGTTTCTGAGTGCTCTGGAGACACCCAGTTCTTATGGTCATGGCAGATAGCTCCAGAGTTTGGTGCCTTCCATTGGGTCCTACTTTGGAGTTACTGATCCTAAATGTGCAGAATTGGATTCAGTTGTGATTTCTCTATACAGGCCTCTTCTGTCCCTTATATTTGCACCTAAAGTTTGTTCTGGAATTGGTAGGTGTATGCCCAAGAGACTTGAATCTTTGGGTTTTCCATGTGCCAGCTGGGCCTTGAGCCTCAGCAGAGTTGCAACACCTACTCTCTAGGTCATTGAATTTACCAAGGACAACTAACAAAGAGATGAGAATGGACAACCACCATACCAAGAAATGAGAGAGTCTACAACTGCAAGCAAGAAAGCCATCCAGCAACTATTTGGGATCAAAACCTCCTCTCAATTAGACATGGAGTAGGAATCACCATCCTAGAATCCTCAGGATTGGGGAATAAAATATGGACTAGAGTGGACATACTGGTATTCTATTATAGACTTATTGGGATTCTAGCAATGGAAGAAATTATATCATTGATGTGGAGACAGTGGCCCCTGGAGGTGTTGAAGGCAGGGAGAGGAAAAGGAAGGTATAATATGGGGGCACTTTCACGATTTGTAATTGTCCTGAATGCAATTGCAATGACAGACACAATCCATTATATATCCTGCCATAACCTACAGAATTTAGTGGATGAGAGTGTAAACTACAATGTAAACTAGAATCCATACTTAGTAGCAATGCTCCAAAATGTGTTCAATTGCAATGAATATACCACACTAATGAAAGAATTTGTAAATGTGGGGAAATTTTATAGGTGTGGGGAGTGGGGCATATGAGAATCCCCTATATTTTTTATGTTACATTTTATATAATTTAAGTATATTCTTGAAAAAAAATTAAAATAAAAGGTCAAAGAAAGCTAAGGAATTGGGTTTTACTCTCCTGTTTTTTTTTTTTTTTGACGTATGGTTTGAAAAATTGAAAATGAAAATGTATTGCTGTGTTCATTGTATTTGATTGTATAAATTTTATTTATAAAATGAAGAAATAGAATGAATGATTGTAGGAAGATAGTAAATAGGGAGCTCCAGAACTAAGTCTTTCCAAGAAAACTACTATTGAACAGGAAGGAACTGTTTGAAACAAACATTTTGGAATTTCAGATGCCAGATCACTGTACAGAATCCAGGGAAAAGTGTGTGAAAGAGGCTGATAAATTATGGTAAAGAACTGTAAATTTCCTTCTCTGTGTGGTGACTACAAATACCTCATCCCATTCTCATGAGAGGAGTCCGAGGGCTCCAGCACTTGGGTAATTCATTGGTGACAGAAAGGTTATACATATCTTCATCCCTAAGACAAAAGATTGTCATCCTGACCACCAATTGAAGCTTTTCTTTGGCAACTTATTATCATTGGGACACCTAGCTCTGAGTGTGTTCATTCTTTAATTCCATGAACAAAGACATTCATAGCTATTATTTCAAGCTAATCTGGAAAGGAGTGGCAAGTGTGAGGACTTACAATAGTACACTTACTAAGGTCTGTGCAGACAATTAGCTGAAGGGCTGCATTTGCTGGGGAGGCAAGAAAAGTTCAGCGGGGAGCCATCAGAGAAACTTTTGGCACCCTGCTGATCCCTTCTGTTGAGTACATTGGAGCTATTTTTTGCCTCATCCTTGAGACCCTGTCCCTATTTTAGCTGGTGATGGTGAATTGACTCTGATGGTCAGTTTCCCTCATTTGCATAGAAATTTACTATTGTGTAGATGGGTGTTACATCTGTTCTTTATTTTCTGTTTCAACTTGTTCTATGTCTTTAGGATTACCCATACTTTTTCAAATCATGGCCATGAACCTATTAATGCACTGCAGAAAATTTCCCAGAGTTTGGGGATGAGGGCATAAAGTTACTAAGAAATCTCTTTTATTTCTTTACTATTTAATTTTTGGTGTGTATTTTCCTCCTATACCATTAGATGGCACTCTTTGGCAGAGTTCTCTGCTCATAGGCTAAGGTGAATGTTTTCTCTGGAACTCTGCTGGGTAGGCAGGGTAAAATCAATGTTTTGTAGAATTCTACCTTAGGTTAGAGTCATGCCTCACAAATCAAACTCCCTCAGGATCTGCTATTCTCCCTCACTTTTCCCTGGAAGGAGTGAAATTTTGACTGAAATACCAGTACAGGGCAGTAAGGAGGGTGTTGGTGAAGTGTGTTCCCTTTAGTTCCCTCCAAGCTCCCAGGGAAAACTATGCCATATCCCTACACAGGTCTGGCATAACTGTGGTATACCACATAACAAGTTCCCTAGCCAAAACCCAGGTCAGTCATAGACAGTGTCCCTCCCTCTCTCTTTACCTGTGGAAGTGAACCCCTGAGACTCCATCATTCTGGAGCTTCCAGCCAGGCAGGAAAGAGTAACAGCCATATATTATATATATATATAATATATAGAGTCAAAAAACAAGTCTGTTAAATAAAAAATGATTGAAGGTCTACAAAGTAACTTTTCTGATCATAATAGAATTAATTGGGAAATCAATAATAGAAAAGAAAGAGAAAACAGACAAATGTAATGCGGCTAAAGAACACATTCATAAACAATAAAAGGTTCAAAGAAAAAATTGCAAAAGAAGTTAATAAATTTAACAATATAATTGAAAATGAGAACACAACTTAACAAAATATATGGTACAGGGGAACAGAAGTTGCTCAAGAAGTTGGACAACCACCTCCCACATGGGAGGTCCCAGATTCAGTTCTCAGTGCCTCTTAAAGAAGATGAGCAAGATAGAGAACTGACACAATGAGCTGATGCAAACAGCTGATGCAATAGGATGATGCAATGAGATGAAGAAATGAAACACAATGAGGAAACACAATGATAGAACCAGGGCATGGATGTGGCTCAAGTGATTGGGTGACTCCCTCCCACCTGGGTTCAATTCCTGGTGCCTCCTAAAATAAAACAAGAAGATACAGAGAGCACACAATGAACAGACACATAGATCAGAAAATGAGCATGAACAATGAGGGGATGAGAAATAAATAAATAAATCTTTAAAAAATTATGAGACACAGTGAATGCCATGTTTAGAGGGAATTTTATACCCCTAAGCACCAATATTAAAAAAGAATAAATAGCTAAAAACAAAGACCTAAATCAGGGGTTATTAACAAATTTAAATAAAAAGAGAACATTATTCTTGTGGAGATGTGTTGGTGTAGGTGTGATCTACTTATTAAATAATACACAGTATAGTGTGGTCTTGGTAAGGGGTCCATGTTTTTCACCTCACTAGCAAAAGCGTTCATAGAACAAAAATGTAAGAACCCTTTACCTAAATGAACACCTGGGTGAACTAGAACAAAAATATCAAATCAATCCCAAAGCAAGCAGAAAGAGACAATAAAGATAACAACAAATATAAATCAAATTGAGATCATAGAAACAATAGAGTAAATCAACAAAACAGAAAACTGGGTCTTTTAGAAGATTAAAAAAATGGACAAAAATTAGTTAAATTAAGAAAGCAAAAAAGAGAGAAGATACAAATAAAAAAATCAGGAAGGAAAGAGTGGACATTAAACTTGATTTAATTTAAAAGATGATAAGAATGTAAAAGAAATGGTATGCCAACAAATTAAACAACCTAGATGAAAATGACAAATTCCTAGATATGCACAAATAATCTTGCCTTGAATCTACAAGAAATACAAGGACTCAACAAAGCAAACACAAGTAAAGAAATCAAACAACTCATTAAAAATTTCCAACAATGAAAATTTTAGGACAGATGGCTTTTCAGATGAATGTCACCAAGCATTTTCAGAAGAATTAACACCAAACTGGTTTGAACTCTTTCAAAAATTGAATGGAAGGGAAAATTATCAAACACATTTTATTAAGTTGTATTGGTCAGCCAAAGAAGTGCTGATGCAATGTACCAGAAATTGGTTAGTTTAAATAAAGTGTATTTTGGGGGTAGAAGCTTACAGTCACAAGGGCATAAAGAGGAAATTACTCTTCTCACTAAAGTCTGTTGCCAAGTGTTGGAGCAAGATGGCTGCTGGTCTCTGTGAGGATTCCAGCCTTCCTCTTCTTAAGGTGCCATGGTCTTGGTTTCTTTCTATCTCAGCTGTAGTCTGGGATAAGTCTCATCCCTCTCCCAGGGCTCATTTATCTATGGGCTCAGCTGCTCTATTCTCTCCACGAGGTCAGTTGTACAATATCTGGTCCTCTCTCTTTCTGGGGCCTCTGCCATGTCTATGGAGCCATCTCTATTCCTCTGTGTTCTTCTCCTGTGTGTTTACTTCCCAGGGCTCCAGCAACAACAAGAACCTTCCATCCTTCCTCCTTTGCTGTGTCATATTCTCTGAACCCCTGCCCACCAATAGGGCAGAGACTCAATGTCCTACTGTTGTGGCCCAATCAAAGCCTTAATCATAATTTAACCAAGCAAAAGTGAAACATCTGAATCCAGTACAATCTGATATGCCCAGATGAAGAGACCCATCCACAAACATAATCCAATATATATAATTTTTGAATTCATAAATAATACCAAACTCATACACAAGCCAAAATCAACTAATACCAGGGCCAGATAAAGATACTACAGGGAAGGAAGTGACAAGAAATGCCTTTAATGAACAAAAATAAAAATTCTCAGAAAAAGTACATGCCAATCCAATTCTACAGCATGGTAAAATAATTATATATCATATTCAAGAACATTTCATTCCTGGTATGCATGGGTGGTTCAACATAAAAAAATCAATTAATGTAATATACCACCTTAACAAATTGAGAGGAAATAAAAGCATGATCACCTCAATTCATGCAGAAAATTCATTTGACAAATTTGAGCATCTCTTCCTGACAAAAACACTGAGAAAAATGGGAATTGAAGAAATGATAAAGGGCATATGTGAAACACTCACAGGCTCCATCATTCTCAATGAGAAATGGTTGAAAGCTTTCCCACTAAGATCAAGATCAAGACAATAATTTCCATTGCTACCACTGTTACTCATTATTGCACTAGAAGCTGTAGTTAGAGCAATCATAATAAAAAGAAATAAAAGACATCAAAATTGGAAAGAAGAATAAAATGTACATTATAAACAAATGTCATAATCTTACATTTAGAAAATTCTGAAATATTTATGACTAAGATATTAGAGCTAATAAATGGGTTCAGCACAGTAACAGGATACCTGTTCAACACAAAAAGTCAGTAATATTAATATACACTAGTAATGAACAATATTTGGAAGAAGTAAAGTAATAATTACATTTACAATAACTACATAAAGTCTCAAATATAAAAAAATTAATTTAACCAGGGACGAAAGCAATTGTATTCGGAAAAGGACAAAACCCTGCAAAAAGAAATCAAAGAGGACCTAAATAAATGGAGTGACATTCCATACACAAGACTCAATAATGTAGGAAATCATCTACATGACCTTGTAGTAGGTGGGAGTCTCTTAAATCTTATACCCAAAACAGAAGCAATAAAGGAAATAAACATGGCTCTTCTGCTTCTCTTATTTGAACTTAAAATCAGCTCTATGCTAATTAAATATATGTTCCAGATACTTAAATCTCCAGTCTCTTCATTGTCTGATGAGCTCTGAATCAAATCTTAGCGACTTGCATCACCTACTTTCCAGTTCATTGGACTCCACAAGGACAACTAACAAAAGGATGATGATGGGCAATGACCATCCCCAAAAGCAGAGATTATCCACCACTGCAAGCAAGACAATTCCATCCATCTGCCCATTGGGATCTAAGACTCCTCTGAAAGAGAAACAGAGGGGGCAACACCATTCCAAAATCTTCAAGATTTAGGAATGAACAAATATAAGGGGGAATACAACTATGGACTAAATTAGCCTTATTATTATTCCAGCAATGGAAGTACTTTTACAATTCATATAAAGGCAGTGGCCACCAGAGGTTCTGAGGGGAGGGAGAAGGAAAATTAGGTGTATCAAGGGGTAATTTTGGGACATTGGAATTGCCCTGAATGATATAGCAATGACAAATACATACCATTATACATTTTGTCAAAACCTATATATTGTGTGGAGCAAAGTGTAAACTATAATGTAAACTAGATACATGGTTAATAACAATGCTTCAATATGTGTTCATCAGTTGTAACAAATGTGACACACCGATGAAAGAAGTTAATTGGGAAAAGTGGGGGAGGGGTGGCATGAGGTATATATATATATTTTTTTCTTTTTTTATTTTACTGAAGCATAGCATTCATACATGAACATATATAAACATAAATGTATAGTAAAAGGTTGTGAACATTCAAAGTAAACATGCATAATATGATTAAGAGTTCCCTTATATTTTTCATGTAACAATCATGTAACCAAAAGCTTCTTTAAACATAAAAAATACATGTTAGTTATGAACAATAAATGAGACCTCCCCAATATTAAACACTTTAGTAGCACAAAAGACTTTGTCAAGAGAGTAAAAAGGCAGCCTACACAGTGGTGAACATATTTGGAAATCACACATATACAAGTGTTTTAATTATATTATATATAAAGAAAACCTAGAATTCAACAATAAAAAGACCAAAAAAACCCTGATTAAAATGGCTAAGAGACTTGAATAGGCATTTTTCTAAAGAAGAAATACAAATGGTGAAAAATCAAATGAATAAATATTCAACATCACTAGCTATTAAGGAAATGCAAATCAAAACTATAATGAGATATGTTACACCTAATAGAATGGCCAATACTAAAAAAAAAAAAAAAAAAAAACTTAAAAAAAAAAAAAAACAGGAAAACACAAGTGTTGAAGAGGATATGGGGATATAGGGTTACATGTTAACTTTTAGAGGGAATATAATATAGTAAATCCACTGTGGAGGTTTTCTTGTCAGTTCTAAAGGAAGTTAGATATATATTAGCCATGTGACCCAGCAATGTCACTTGTAGGTATACCCAGAATATACCTAGGGGAATGAACAACATCTGCACACTGATATTCAATGGCCAAAAGATGCATATTCCTGAAGTACATCAATGGATAAATGGATAGACAAATTGTGATGTATACACAAAATCAAATATTATTCTGCTGTAGGAAGTAATAAAATCATGAAGAATATGACAAAATGGATGAAACTGTAAGACATTATGTTTATTGAAGCAGGCCTTACACAAAATTACAAATATTGTATGATTATGCTATTATGAACTAAATATAATGGACAAAATAATGGAGTTCATAACTAGAATGTTATTTATCAGAGAATAGAATCTGGCTAGAGAATTGAAAACTGAGGTTTAATCTTTGTAGAATTTGTAAAAATGTTGTCTGTAAATGTTTGGAAATAGAAATTATGAAAGCATATCCTAGGTTTTGTAATTAGTAGCACTAACATATGGGTATGATAGTTGTTGAAAGGGAAAGGCTAAGGTCATGTTTATCACTAGAAGGAACACTGACAAATAACACGTGGGACGGTATAGCATAGCAAGCCTCTTATGAAAACAAATATGGTTAATAGTAGATATTTATGAATGTTTTTTCTCTGAAACAGAAAAATGTATATAAATATTACAAGAGGTTAATAACAAAGAGATATTTGGGCAAAAATACAACAAAAACAAAGTATGAACAGTGGTGTATAGTAATATACTGATACTCTTCCATCAATGATAAAAAAAGAAAGCATGCTAAGTGAAAGAAACCAGACAAAATTCACTGCATATTGTTTTACTCCACCAATAGAGAATGTAAACACAAATAAATTGCAGAGACACAAATAGATTAGGAGTTATGTATGGCAAGGGAAGGATAGACACATTGAGAGATGAATACAAATGGGTAGGCTTTTTTATTAATTTTTTGTTTGTTTTTTTGAATATAGTTTTTTAAAAGATACTTAAATTATATAAATGATACATAAAAATTATAGGGGACTCCCATATGCCCCGCTCCCAACCCCTTCTACATTTTCCCACATTACCAACATCCTTCATTCGTGTATATTTGTTACAATTGGTGAACACATTTTGGAACATTGCCACCAAGCATGGATTATAGTTTACATTGTAGTTTACACTCTCTTCCACACAATTTTGTAAGTTATGATAAGATATATAATGGCTTATATCTGTCATTGCAATGTCATTCAGCACAATTCCCAGGTCATGAAAATATCCCCATATTACACCTATTTTTTCCTCTTTCTCCCCTCATAACCTCCATTGGCCATTGCCTCCACATCAATGATAAAAGTAAATCCATTGCTAGAATCACAATAAACCTATACTAGAATAACAGTAAGTCTATTATAGTCAATCATTAATTCCTGAATTCTGAGGGTTCTGTGATGGTGATGCTCACTCCACTACTAATTGAGAGGGGGCTTAGATCCCATGGTGCAGATGAATGGGAATGCTTTGCTTACAGTTGCAGACTCCCTCTGTTCCTTGGGATGGTCTTTGTCCATTGCCATTTCCTTTATAGCTGTCCTGGGTGAGTCCAATGAACTGTAGAGAATATATTGCTACTCTGTTGAGATTCAGGGAACAGCTGGCACATGAATCAAAGATTTAAGCCTCTTGTACATACACCTATCAAATCTAGCACTAAATATAGGTTCAAATATTAGGACTACAAGAGCCATGTATAGGGAAACCAAAGCTGAGTCCAAGTCTGTCATACTGGGGAGCATAAGTTCCCAAGTATGGCCCACTGGCAGGGACACAAACTACTGAGCTGTCTGTCCTGCCTATAGTGTCTGGATGTCTCCACTATTTGAGGCAATATTTACTTTGGCAGTGAATGAGATCATGCTGAGAAGTGCATGAGCATAACCTGGGATGTATCCACCTGGCTCACTTTGAAGTCTCTTAGCCATAACAACTCATTTGTCTTTCCCCTTTCCCCTTTTGGTCAATGTCTTTTTCCAGTTGCATTGCTGTTTTTTTAAATTTTTTAAAATTTTTTCTCTCCTCTTTTGGAGTAATTAACATAGTCTAATATTTTTTTTATTCATGAATGCACAGCTCTGTGATATAACAAATTAAATTTATTCTACAGTTTTGATTAATTTTATTGTTAATAAATAAGTTTAAATAAAATTGATTAAAAAATTTAATCAGAGGTTTAGACATGAGCAAAAACTATAAGTCATACTAAGAAACTGGAAGATATAGTAAAGTAAAGAGAACAAATTAATATTCAAACAGGTATCCTAAATTAATTCTGGGATATGAATGAAAATATTCATAAAAAGATGAAAAATATTAAGAAGAAAATATGTGAGCAATAAGAAGAACTTGAAAGTATAAAAGAAATGTAGAAATTATTGAAATGAAATGCAAAATAATTGAGATAATTAAAAATCACTAATGGCCTAAGACTGATGATTTGCACCATTCTAATAAATAAAGCAACAACCTAAGAGACATGAAAATCAAAATCATATTGTCAGAAGAACAGAGAGAGTAAAGAATAGAAAAAAAAAGTGAGCGATGTGTCAGGGACTGGGTGACAGCACAAAGCACACAAACATATGCATTATGAGTGTCCCAGAATGAGAAAAGAATGGTAAAGGGGCAGAAAAAAATATCTGAGGAAATAATGGCAGAAATTTTCTCAATTCTTATGAAAGACAAAAATATAAATGTCCTAGAACTGCAATAGCCTCAAAACAGAATAAATCATAATAGACCTACTCTGAGACACATACTAATCAAAATGTCAAATGACAAAGATAAAAAGACTTCTGAAAGAAGAAAGAGAAGTGATTTGTGACATAAAAGTGGTCCTAAACAAGATTAAGTGCCTATTTCTCATCAGAAACCATGGAGGTGAAAAAAGAGTGGTATGAAATATTTAAGGTATTGAAAGAGAAAATACTGCTATCCAAACATTATTTACCCAGCAAAATTATTCTTCAAAAATGTGGGGCAGTTTAAAATAGTCACAAATGAATAGAAAATAGGATAGTTGTCAACAAGAGATCAGCCCAACAAGAATTACAACAGGGAGTTTTTCAAGTTGAAAGGAAAAGACTGGAGAAAGTGAATTGGCATATTGTGGAGAAATGAAGATCCATAGTAAGGGTAGCCAAAATGAGAGATGCAAAACCCAATAGTACTAGTATTCTTAATATAAAATCCAAACTTTTAATTTATATAAGAATCAGAATACAATTAAACAAGGAAAAAGCATATATCCTGATAAGAGACATGGAGAACATAAAGAAGAAACATGGGACAAAAATAACAGAAAAGGGGAAACAGGGACAAGGGAGCAGAGAATATTTATTCTATCGTATTTAAGTAGGTATCTCTCACTCTAATTAGTAGGTTATAAATGAGGTTTTGTAACATAAACCTGAGGGTAACCACAAAGAAAGCATTTTAAAAATATAAAGATATAGAATTTAGAAAGGAATCAGTAAGATACATCACAAAAGATCAACTATACAGAAAGGGAGGTTGTGATAAAGGAAATACAGGCAAAAAATAATATGTCATATAATAAAAAGAAGAAAATGGCTGAAATAAGTACCGCCTTTGCATAATAACAATGAACATTAATTGAACAAACTCCCCAAAGAACACAGGTTATTTGAATGGATACAAATCACAATCCAACTATATGTTGTTTACAAGAGACCTGTCTTAGTCCTTAAGATACAAATAGGTTGAAAGTGAAAGGATGGAAAAGGATATTCCACAAAAATAGTAACCAAAAAAACTTGGGTAGATATATCAATATGTCAAAAGCTGTAATAAAAGACAATGAAGGAAAGCATATATTAATTAATATAAAATTAATGCATTCCACTAAGAAGAAACAACAATCTTAAATATTTATAAATCTTATGACGGGGCCCTAAAATACATGAGATAAATACTAGCAAAATTGAAGGGAAGAAAGAGACAACACTACAATAATAGTGTAGTCAGTATGTAGAATATGTAGAAAGAGGATAATAAGGAAAAAGAGAACTTGAAAAATATGACAAATGGACTATATCTGTGATATATATACAGAATATTGCATCCCAAAGCCAAAAGGAATACATTCTTCTCAAGTGAACGTGGTTCATTCTCCAGGAGAGACTACATGTTAGGTCACAAACCAAGTTTCCAGAAACATAGAAAGAATGGAATCATACAAAACATCTTTTCTAACCATAATGGAATGAAGCTGGAAATCAATAACAGGGAGAGAACTGGAAAATTCACAATTATATGGAAGATAAGTAGCACTCACTTAAACAATCAAGTGGGTGAAATATTGATGGAGTTTCAATTAAAGGCCGTGACAACTGACAGAAAGTAAGCCACCTTGGTATGTAGGAGACAGGCATCTCTAGTTTCAAGACACTGAGATAAGATTTGGTAGGAGCCTGGTGGAGAAACTTCCTAAGTTTCAAAGAGAGTATCTGGTATATGTCACATAAAGATTTACAAGGTCTGCTACATGCAGGAATGTAAAGAGAACTAAGCCATTAACCCTTAAAACTTGCTGACTTTAGTAAAGTGTAAACTGTCACGTATCTATTGCCTGTGCACATGCGGACACATATTTTCTTTGTTCTAAAGCTAAATAAAAGCCACAGTGTTTTATGCAATGGTGCTCTCTTCCCTTTGGGATGGAGGGTCCCCTGACCCATTAGTTCTTTCTCATCTCTTCTCTTTGTCTCATTTTTTCTCATCCGCAGCACTGTTTTCATGGACCCAGTTCCTGAAAGTCAACATTTGGTGCCCAATATGGGGCCCTTAAAATGCAATTTTTCTTTCAGTCAGTAAGCAACAGACCAAGGAGCTCCTGAGAGCAGTTTTAAAGAAAAAGAAAACAGGAAGGTAAGTTATATCCTTGGATTCATCAGGGTTATGGGGAATCAGCAGTCGAACATTGAAGAGTACTCTAGAGTGCTAAAAACTTTGTTAAAAAGTACTGATGAAACTATTAAATCTCGGTTTTTGAGGAACTTTTTTTCCCTCATACAGAAACATTGTTATTAGTTTCAGCCACAAGGACAGGATATTTTAAATCTGAAACAATGGAAGTTAGTCATGAAAATTTTAAAAAGAACTTATCAAAGGGGAAGATAATTCCCATAATTCCCATACATGTATGGTCTCTGTGTAGTCTTATTTCTGTTGCTCTTGAACCATTACAATCAGATGAAAATGAAGATTTTAAACAGGATATTGCTATCACTGGACTGATTGCAGAATGAACTGATGTTGATTTTAATGAAAATATATATGAAAAAAATTCATGAACAGCTAAAAACAGATAAACTCATGTCTAATAAAAGGGAAGGAAAGAAAAAGGGAGTTGATGGAACTCTTCCAGCTGTGGTTATGCCAACCACTCCAAAAGATTGCCGAGCCAAAACTAGTGTGAGAGCGCCATCTAGAGGCAATAATAGATCAATGCCAACTCGTGTGTTTCTGATATTTGAGAAAGGGATACCCTGGGCCAAAGAATGCAGTTCTAGATATCATAAGAATGGCAGTCTCATTAATATGTCAGGAAACTTATGTGGAAAAAACTTATTATATCAATAGGGAGATTATTTTAAAATTCTTCATGTTTCTGATACAGCTAAACATCCTATTACTCTGGCACATAAGCCTCTTCAAAAAGAATCCAGTAAGCCCCCTGAAAATGCAGAGGTGGAGGATTCTGTCCCTGATCAGCTAGAGGAGGATTTACATCTGTATGACTATGAATGTTCTGAAAGTGACCATCCAGAGCCTCTTACAGAGGTTTGTGTTGCCATGGCAACCACAAAGGGATCCCTATGGAACTTTTCAAGCTATTAATAGCCCTTCAGCTCCAGCTATCTATGCTAACCCTTCAGTTCCAGCTGCAGACCTTGATGTGCCTAAAGAGACGTCCCTTAACCCACCATTTGAGGCAGCACTTAACCCTCAGTCAATTACCCTAAACCTCTTTTTTTCGATCCTCCTAAAGCATCTGAAAATTCCTTTACCACAAGCCACACTCATGAAAAGCATAGCACAAGCAAGTAAATCACATGATCCTGAAGCTTTGCAGCTTCTTTCTGGTTGCCGAACCTGTTTTAACTGTGGAAAGGCTGGTCATTATCAAAAGGTTATAAAAAGCAGCCCTCCCCAACAGCACCACCTGTTTGAAATTCACAATGGCTTAATGTTAATTTCACCCCCACAAATTCTCAGCAAACTTATGGGCAGCCACCTAGGGAAGTGCCGGCCTGGACTTTGCCACTACCAAGAAATTAATACTTAAGGAGCAAAATAAAGTGTGTCTAGCCAATTCAAGAGCAAAAGGGGCTATTCCAAAAAATTTAGTAAGATTAATATTAGAAGGATCTAGCATTAATTGCATGGGCATCACTATTTTACCACAGAGTTAACTAAAATAAGGAAAACATTCCAGCAGCAACTTTGTAAACCTCCTACTGCTTACATAATGATAAGGCTGTGGGATGATAGAAGCTAATAAAATTAAATCATTGAAAAAGTAAGAAAACTTAGCAGTACAGTTTCCAGAAAAATTCTCAAAAACAGTAAAATCAAAGATGTATATTTCTATTGAGGTGTTGTAACTTGTTTTGTGTTTGTCTGTTCAGTGTCAGTGTATATTTTGATACCTCTGGATGGTAATATTAAATTGATAAATGAAAATTATTAAAAGAGATCTATTCAAATGGCCAGAAATTAAATAAGCACTTATATTAATAAATAAATATGGGTATTAATTTAAAATAATAAAAATAGATATAATCAAATTAAACCATCATTTAATAACTTTGTTTAATGTTGATGGTAATTGTATGTTGTCAGAAGTTTGCTTAGAAACAGTTTCCAAAATCATTGTAGTAACTTAAGTATGGAAGGTATATAGAATGTGATTTTATTATTAAAGAAAAGATAGTAATTTTATCCTAAGGTAAAATGACTAGTTATTAAAACAAAGTTAAAGTTTTATTCTATCTCAATGTTTCTCAAGTTCTTAATCTGTTTTAATAAATGATTACACAGAGTTTTTCTCCTGAATAATCAATATGCAAACAATAAAGTCTGTTTTTATCAAAGTAGCTTCTTATACTTTGACCTTATTGTTTCCTTGAAGAAACAAGTTTTATCACTTTTAAAAGAACATAATATTTAAACCTGCTTTCTCAAAAAGGAGCTTTTTATTTCAAACTGTTACAAATGATTTGGTCTGTTATCTAGAAAAAAATAAAATACTAAAAATAGTTAAGTTCATGTGATATAGTTTAAATTGAATGAAGTATATAAAACTGTTGTACAATTAAAAGAAATTTTCTAGCCTTATGACAATTAAAGTTGTATAAATAAAAAGTTCAAAGAAATATTTTTAAAGTGTATAAAATTCCTGAAAACTTAATAATGTTTCAATATAACATTAAATAAAAGTATAATGTTATTAATCATAATTTTAATTATTTTAAAATATAATAATATGTGTTATAAAAACTACCTCTCTGTCTAAAAATCAAAAGACAGATGCTTTAACTTAAGTTTATCTGATTTACTCCACCTCTGCTAAAAAAAAAAGTCTATAACTACAGAAAGAAAGCAGCCATTAGGGACTGCCAGAGGTAGTGCCTAACAGTAAATTATAGCAAACTTAAATAACACATCCAGGGAAGCGGCTGTGGTTCAATCAGTGGGGCTCCCGTTTACCATATGGGAGGCCCCGGGTTCGGTTCCCGGGGCCTCCTGGTGAGGGCAAGCCCGCCCGCACGGCGTGGTTGGCTGACCCAGCGAGCACAAGCAGCAAGGGGGGGATAAATGAATAAATAAATAAAATCTTTAAAATAAATAAATAAATAAATAAATAACACATCTGCAATGTGCAGCAGTCCCAAATATTACCAGTTTGTCACAAAAAATTAATCTTCTTAAACAAGTCAATCCAGCCCACATTCCCCTTTCTGTAAAATAGGCAAAAATAAATTAAGTTTATATTCAACATTGTAAGCTATAGCCCCAATTCTAATTATAATGTTAACAACAAAACCAATGCAAATATTAAAATTACAAGTTAATGTATTACCCCACAGCCCAAATAGGAAATAATAATTTGTTTTTCCCTATACCTCAAACTATACAAACTAAAGAAATTAAGGTCATTCAAATCATGCTTCTAAAAATCTTAAACACATAAAAAGTATAAGTTTATTCATTGGATGTCCGCTGGTTGTCCTATTAGTTTTGTTGTTATATAATCTACTGAAGTTATGAATTATGCATAACATATTTAAATACTAATCAAAACTTTAATGCACTGCATTGCATACTTAAGTAATTTAATAACTTGTATGTTACATATAAATATATTTTATTATATGTATATGTAAATCTTAACATTTTTCATATTTCAGGAATAACAATGGAAACTAAAATAGTAAGCACATCAAGGATGTTTTGTAACAAATTTAAAAAGATACATTTCAAAAGGTGTTGTATTCCTCCCTGGATGAGCTGGACACTCTCCTGGGGACTGCATAAACCTTAAAATATACTGCCCAAGGAGTGTTGTGTTCCTTCTTGGGGAGGCTATAATCCTCAGAAATTAGCAAAATACTCACACATTGGCATCTATAGTATCAAATTCATTAGTCCTAAACACAGTCAAACAAAACTCTAGTATCAGTTGCTAATTCAACACTTCCCAGCTAAAAGCTAAATATTGGTAAAAGTATATACATAAAACTGCTCTATTTATATGTCTTTCTACAACTTTGTTCAATATTAACTTAATCTTTTAATTGATTATTTTATTCATGTTTCTCTCTCTAATTGTCAGAATAAGCTTATTAAACTAAATATACATATTAACATTTATCTTGTATCTATCTAGGACTCTAGCCAACAGTAAGCCAAGTATATCAGTGTATCCCCTGGTTTGATAAGCATGTGAATGTATGTATACATATTATAAAAGATTGGATTATAATAGTTAAACCCTCTTTATATACAATCCTTCACTTATTTTATATTCTTTCAATTATTAACAAAAAAACATTACCTAAATATCAATAAAAGTTCCTGTCACAAGAAATGTTCAATAAACCCACCATGTGTCCATATTATGTCTTTAAGTCTTTATGCCTTACTTATTCTTCCTTCCCCCAATCATGTATTTACCCTCATTGTAGCCCCTTCAAATACACTTTTTAACACAACTCTATAAACATCTCCAAAATTCTCTTACCCAAGCAAATAACCCCAAGGGTCTAGCTATTGTTGAAAAAAACAATCACTAAAATCAATATTGCAAAAACAAAAAGGGGTAGCTGGAGGAGAATCTTCTAAAGACAAACTATCTAAAGCATTGCCTACCTTAAATTTTCTTAATAGACAACAAATTTCTAATACCACAGCAGCATAAAGACAATGGGAGGTTAATAAAAAGAATGAAAATGAAAAATGCAGACAAGCAAAATATTGGAAAAATGAAACAACCAATAAATGGGGAAAAGGAGAGGTAAAATTTTGGGATTGAGGTTTTGATCTTATCATTACAGAAAGAGGAGAACAGCAGTGGATCCTCTCCAGAAGAATCAAGTGTAGAGTTGAAGATGCTGCTGAAACTTAAACTATAGACATGGTGGTTTCACATTGGATTAATTATAGGTAAAGTATTAGGTCAAGGTATGATACCATATCAAAACTACGCTTATTGGGCATACATAACCAATACTAACCAACACACCTCTTTTAGAGCTGTTAAATTGGGATGATGAGTTTTACCCAATTGATTTTAATCAATCTCACCATTTTCTGGGACCTATAGACATTAAGACAAAGGAAGAAGGGAAATTTATAGAAAATTTAACTTTACCTTTTATAGACTGCCCTGTTTGTATTGGATATGGTTCTGTGTACATGCAACCTAAAATTCGAGAAAAATCAAACTCAAATTTATATTCTCATTTTCCCTTCTTTACCATATAAATCAGAAAATATGGTAAATCTTACATGTCCCTCTCAAAATAGATTGCTAAATGACAAATGGCATATATGTCATGGGTTTACAAAGGTTGTGTTGTTTAATGATTCCTATGGAATTGTAAAGGATTGGGCCCTTATAGGAATACTGAAGCCTATTAAAAACACAACAATATCTTGGTTCATTAATAATTCAACAATAATCACTAATGACAATAATCCTTATTTCTGGAATTTTGGTAATACAGCATTTACTAAAGCTCAATAAATTGGAAAAATTAAGGAAGATATATCCCACAATAATGGGACACTATACTTAACAAAACTCAAAGTTATTTTTGGAAATTAATTTTGGGAACTGTCCCAATTTTCAAATGGCAAGGCAGTAAAACTAATATTACCAGTTTAAAAAGAAATTCAACTCAATTTCTTACAGTATGTGTATGAGATCCCATAGTTTTTATCATTGGAAAAGTAACTTTTGGTGAAAGGAACGTTGGCTGCTCCAATTGCTCCTTATTTACATGTCTTAAGAATTCATATTTCCAGGAAAATCAAACTCCTTTTATTGCAAGAAGAAGGAAAGGACTATGGTTAACTCTTTGGATAACCAGACTTTGGCAGCAGTCTCCAGAATCCCAGTTCCTGTGGCATTTCCTCGACCATTATTTAAAAAGAACTAAAAGACTGATTGGACTTTTAATAGCATGAATTTTGGGACTCATTGGCATCATAACTGCTGCAGCCATCGCTGGCACAGCCCTGCATCAAGGAGTCCAGTCTCAACTCTATGTTAAGGAATGGCATAAAAATGCAACTGAGATGTGGCATAGCCAGTATCACATTGATATGGAACTGAATAATCACATGAATGATCTTGAAACAACTATTATACATTTGGGTAATCAAATCTATAATTTAAACTTGTTAAGTGCTCTTAAATATGATTGGAATGAAAGTTCTTTTTGTATTATCCTTTGCCTTATAATAATAGTGAACATGATTGGGAAGAAGTAAGAAATCATTTAATTGGGTATAAGCATAATATTTCTTTAGATATTTTAGAATTGCAAAAAAAAACCATTGAGCATGTCTCAAAAATGAATTGAAAGAAACCCCTGATGCAGAATTTTGGAATGAATTGTCTGAAAATTTAAATACTATCAATCTGTTTCACTGGTGGAAATAAAAAACAGTTTAAATATCATTTGGGAATGGATTAGGAATTATTGTTATGTGCATTTTAATTGTTTGTATTTTCAAGGGTAGAGTAATAACATATTCATAGAAAAAATGAAAAATTAGATCAGATAAATGCATTTATGTTAAGAAACTTAGCCATGAAAAACTAATTTTACATTATTTGTAGTAGAAAGTAGTATACTAATAACCCCTTGATTTTAATACTAATTATCTTCATAAAAATAAACATATAAGGAACCTGAAGAAGTATAAAATATAAATGAAATTGCCTTTCATGTAAGAGCTTAAAAGCTTGACTGGTAGTCAATGATGGGTAAGATTCTCAGAGGAGGACAACCTAAGATAGGCAGTCAGAAGAGCCTATGGAAGAAGACAAGTGTGACAAAAGGTCACGTTATATCAGCTTATATAATGGTTCCTATAGTCTTCACTGAAAAAATTAATTAATAAAAAAAGGGGGAAATGATGGAGTTTCAATTAAAGGCCAAGACAACTGACAGAAAGCAGGCCACCTTGGTATATAGGAGACAGGCATCTCTAGTCTCAAACACTGAGATAAGATTTGGTAGGATCCTGGTGGAGAAACATCCTGAGCTTCAAAGAGAGTATCTGGCATATGTCAGATAAAGATTTACAAGGTCTGCTATGTGCAGGAATGTAAAGAGAACTATTCTATTAACCCTTAAAACTTGCTGACTTTAGTAAAGTGTAAACTGCCATGTATCTATTGTGTTTGCACATGCACACATGCATTTTCTTTCTTCTAAAGCTAAATAAAAGGCATGGTGTTTTATGCAGCAGTGCTCTCCTCCCTTTGGGATGGAGGGTTCCCTGACCCTGGGTTATTTCTTTCTCATCTCTTCTCTTTGTCTCATTTTTTCTCATCCATGGCACTGTTTTCACAGACCCAGTTCCTGAGCATCAACAAAAATATGAAACTGCACGTGATACCAGTAAATAACCTGAGATGGAGGAAAAAAGAATACAACATGATGTGAATCTTCTCGCTGTCCTGATTTTGTGATAATCAGCGTAGGTTAAACATTCACTATATTAGAAACTATGCATGTGTCCCCAGACCTAGTTTTTCTCCATAGGTCTGGTTTTTGGAATGCTGGTGATAAACTAAGCCTGGTTTATTATATGATCATCCTGTATGGGAAAAGACTGTAACTCTGGGAATCTTTGGTCAGCCTTAAGAGATATAGCAGGGGATAGACGTGGTTCTGGTGGTTGGGTGACCATCTCCCATATGGTGGGACCTGGATTCAAGGATTCAATCCCCAGGACCTCATGGTAAAAATTTTAGAAAAAGAAAAATATAGAAAGTGCATGAACCACCAACCAGTCCCCGTGTGCAGATGTGATGCCAGGCCTCATGAGCAGGTGATCTGTCAGGTCCCACATGTGGGTGTGCCACCAGGACTTGGGCATGGGTGATCCACCAGGCCCCATGAGCCATGCAGAAAGATGATGTAACAGGAGAGTGACACAAGGGAAAGCCAGGGCAAGACACAGTAAAAAAACAGGAACTAAGGTGACACAGGCAGTAGGACACCTTTCTTCCACACCAGAGATTCCTAGGATTGAATCCCAGTGAAGACAGGAAGAGAAGGATGAGAAGAGAGGGCAGGAAATAGACACAGAGTTGCCCAGAGAATGGACACTGTAACAGCAAAAATGTGGGGATGGGGGGAAGTAATGTGGATAAAAGTAAATAAATAAATAAATAAATAAATAAATAAATAAATCCTTAAAGAAATGTATAGGGTAGGAAGATACAGACTATAGTTGGTAGTAATACTTTGATGATACTTTGATGACTTGTTAACAAATGTTTCAGAGCAACGCAAGTTGTTTGTGTGGCAGGGGTGATGTGTGGGAGCCCTGTATAATGTTATTCATGTTTGTTTTGTCAGTTCATGATGTTTACTGAACACTTATAGTTTATGTATGTTCATATGTGAATGATATACTTCATTAAATTGTTAAAAATAAAAACAAAAACCTTGCTTCCTTAACTTGAAGGTGCCTATGAATTACTTTGGGATCTTGTTAAAAGAAGATTCTAATTAGTATGTCTGGGTAGGGGTAAGGACTCTGCATTTCTAACAAGGTGATACCTTGCTGCTGGTCCTACAAATCTCATTTACTCTTAAATTATTTTAGGGATTCTTTTGTTACATTAAAAAATGCCAGGTTTTATTTTCTGTCCTTTTTTAAAAAATAAATAAAAAAGAACAACATGAGAAAACTTATGACATGCAGTGAAGGCAGTGCCGACAGGGAAGTTTATAGCCCTAAACTCTTACTTTAAGAAAAAAAAAAGCCCTAAAATCAAATATTAAGTGCACAACTGGAAATTAAGAAGAAAACCAGCAAACTGACCCCCAAAAGAAAGGAGAAGGTAAGAAATAACTATGAAAAGAGCACTAATAAACGTAATGGAGAATAAGTACACAACAAAGAGAATTAACAAAACCAAAATTTGATTATTTGAAAATTCAATACATTTGACAAAGTTGTAGGTAGAAAGACAAATGAAAATAAGAGAAGATACCAGTAAATAAAATCAGAAATGAGAGTTTGGGCATTACTACGGAACCCCAAAAATAAAAAGTATCATAAGAAAATACTTTGAATAATTGTGTGTCAATACATAAGACCACCAAGATGAATTTAACACATTCCTAGAAACACACAAACCACTTACACAGACTCAAGAAAACAATAAAGGACATAACAGACCAATTACAAGTAAATAAATTGAATCAATCATCAAAAACCTCCCAATAAAGAGAAGCCCAGGATCAGATTTCTTCACAGATGAATTCAATGAATCTTTCCAAGGAGAATTAATACCAATGCTCATTAAACTTTTCCAAACTTTCAAAGAGGAGGGAAACTACCTAACTCATTTTATGAGGCCTACATCAGGTTAATATCAAAGCCAAAGAAAGATACTACAAGAAAAGAAAATTACAGAAAAATTATGAGTATGGATGCAAAATTCTTCAAAAATAGTTGCATATTGAATCCAACAGCACATCAAAAGATTTATACACCACAATCAAGTGGGTTTTATCCCAAATATGCAATGGTGGTTTATTCATAAGAAAATCAATTAATATACTGCATTGATGCAAAGGGAAAAAGCACATGGCCATCTGAATTGATGTCAACATGAAAATGGGTCTATTAGAAAAACCTACAGCTGATATCATACTCAATGGTGAAAAACTGAAAGCGTTTTAGGATTTGCAAGAAGACATGGATGCCCAATAACCACAGTTATTCTTCATTTTTCTGAAAGTTCTAGCCAAAGAAATTGGGCAAGAATAAGAAATAAAAGACATCAAATTTTGAAAGGAAGAAGAATTTTCAGTAATTTCAGATGTCATGATCCTACTTATAAAATGTTACAAAAATTATCAAAGCTATTAGAGCTAATAAATGAATCCAGGTAATAAATGAATTCTTGATCATAATACAAGATCAACATGGAAAAGTCAGTAGTGTTTCTTTACTCTAGTAATGAGAAATCTGAGGAGGAAATGAAGAATAAAATTCCTTTTTTTAAAGCTGTAACTAAAAGAATCAAATATTTAGGAATGAATTTAACTAATGTTGTAAAGAAAGTGTACAAACAAAAAGACAAAATATTGCAACATCTCCATTTGTGGTCATTGATCCCAGCAATAATAGCGTTTTTGAACAAAAAAATAACACCCAAAAAACATTTTTAATATTCCATCAAAGTAATTTTATTTTTGTACTTGAAGTCATGTGATCAAATTTAATGATAAGTTGGGTTGATTTTTCTTCTTTGTTAAACATTTAGAAATATGTATGTTTACTAATTATCCCAAGATTTTTCTGCATTTTAACTAGAAATTGTGAAATATGATTGAATTCATTGTATTGAATTATAATTTAAGGAAGCTCATATCTTTTTCTCATTTTTTGGTGAATACAATTATTTCATATATGCAAATGGAGTGATTTAAAAACACTTTTAGATCCAAAAGCTCTGACCAACACCACAGATAAAATTTGAACATTTTTGACATAATTTAGAGCAGAAGTTTTTTCAATGTTTACTACAATGGAAAGTGAGGAATTTTATTTGCAAGTTGTAAAATAAACATGAGGTGGGATAGAGAAGCATGTGGTGGAGTTAATGAAGCAGGTGTCATATTGAGTCATAAACTGGGATAAGAGTGAAAAAAATGGAAGTTATTATTTCAAGCAGTTTATGTCTACATTCCTCTCTGTTAATTGAAATAGTTTTTGCATCTTTTTTAGTTTGAATGTTGGGAAAGCTTCTACTTGATTAACAGTATCCTTACTCTGATGGTTTGAAGATATATTTACCCAGAAAAAGATATTCTTAATGATAATACATTCCTATGTGTCTACACCTATTTTAATTAGGGCCCTTTGATTAGGTTTCTTCATAAGGCACGGCCAAGGGTGAGTCTTATTCCTCTTACTGGAGTCTTTATAAACAATCTGAATATAAAAAGAGACAAAGTCATGAGAATCTGGAAGCTGAAGAAAAGAATCCTGGAAGAGAATGGAGAGGCCAATACATGCTGGCAAATGTCTTGCCATGGAAGAGTGGCCTGCAAGATCATCTGCAGCAGAATTTAGGGAGAAAGCATTGCCAGGTGAAGCCTTGATTTGGATATTTTTCTCAGTCTCAGAACTATGAACTTGTAAGCTGATAAATTCACCTTGTAAATGCCCACCCATTTCTTATGTATTGTTTTTGACAGGTTAGCAGATTACAACACTTACCTAAAACAAGAACGTCCCAAATATTATGAAATGTATGGATACAAGAGATGGAAAAAATATAAGAACCAACTGTCATTGGATCATTTGGATTCTGAAGTCTACAGATTTGAAATTAATGGTTAATATTCTCAGTAAATAAAACAAGAACATCAATACAAGTATAGGTATTGATACTGCCCACCCCACACATTGCCTGATTTAGAGAATAACTTATTTTCTTTTTTTCAATCTTAAAAATTGCATGTAAATCCCTCTCATTCACAGACAATTGCATGAACTGTACAGAGAAAACATTTCTGGCAGTTTTTATCTGCTAGAAGCTACAAAATGAGACATGGAAGGACATTATTGAAACTGAAAACAGAGAACTTAATATGTGAAGATAGAGTCTTATGTAAGAAGCAGGGCTACTTACAGAAGCATTTATGCTCAGTTAATCTAAAAGAATCCTCAATGGGTAACTCTTCTCTCTTGCAGATTTCTGTGGACCACATAAACAAATAAAACCTTGTGTTTTCTTCAAGAAAATTCTTAAGTGTTTTTGCAAAAATTTTATTTAAAACCTCTTGATGCCCAATTACCATATAATTAACCCTGGACTTAACTTTAAAAGCAGAACAAATTAACTCTAAAAATTGCTTTCAATCTCTGATTTCCTTTAGTAACTCTAGTGCTGATATTTTTGTTTTGCTTTTTCTTGGTAGTTTAGTAGTTCTTGCACAACAATAGGGGAAATGACAGATGGGCTGCTTTGCAATTGTATGA
Source organism: Tolypeutes matacus (assembly GCA_026826555.1). NCBI lineage: Eukaryota > Metazoa > Chordata > Mammalia > Cingulata > Chlamyphoridae > Tolypeutes > Tolypeutes matacus. The sequence goes on along the minus strand of JAKSZT010054267.1, from coordinate 3,409,840 downwards.
GTAATGTAATAGTCTTGGGGTATGTGTATACACCTTCCAGTTGATAATTCTTATATTTTAACACTGTATTTAAAATGTTCTCTTTTTATTGTTGAGATCTCTAATTACTTTATATTTTAATATTAAAAAAAATTTTTTTAAGGTACTTAAATTACATAAATGTTAAACAAAAATTATAGGGATTCCCATATTCCCTGCTCCCCACACTTCCCACTCCCTCCCTCATAAACAACATCCTTCATTAGCACCGTACATCCATTGCAATTGATAAACATCCTGGGGCATTGCCATTGAGCATGGACCATAGTTCACGTTGTAGTTTATATGTCTCCCACACATTTCTGCATGCTATGGGAAGATATATTGTGGCCTATATCTGTCATTGCAATACCATTCAGGACAATTCCCAAGTCCCAAAAAAGCCCCCACATTACACCTGTCTTTCCCTCTCCCTTCCCGCAGAGTCTCCACTGGCCACTGCCTCCAGATCAATGCTGTAATTTCTTCCATTGCTAGAATGACAAGTCTATAGTAGAATACCAGTAAGTCCACTCTAGTCCATAGTTTATTCCCCAATCCTGAGGTTTCTGGGGTGGTGATGTCCACTCCACCTCTAATTGAGATGGGGCTTTGATCCTATACAGATGAAGGATGGGGCACTTTTGCTTGCAGTTGTAGGCATGTGATGCTTGTGTGTATGATATATGTACATTGCCTTGTGTATTTATTTTTAATTGAGAGCTCTGATAATCAATAAATTGATGAAGTCATATATAGTTCACTAAATAGAGCATGTTTCTACTTATATAGGTTTCTAATTTGTGTATTTGATGATACCAGCAGAAAAATTAAATAAATATTATGGATCAATGCAGACTCCTCATCATACCAATACATAATTCAAAAATTTATCCTCATATTTTCAAACATTTAGTGCATCCCATGAACCTGACACTCTTCTATAATTTTTGAATTTATCAATGGTTTATAATCAAAAAACCCTATAAAATGCATCCCCATTTTGGAGATGATGTAACAGAGGAAAGAAAAGTAAGTAAAATATCTGAAGTAACTAAAAAGTAATAAAGACATGGAAGAAACCCACTCAGTCTGGATCAAAGATAGCACCTGCTGAATTTTTTGCTGAAGTTTCTCTACTTCCAATTTCCCATTCTCAGATGGGGCTAGCTGGGGCCATTAAGTAGATGATTATGGGACTCATTAATACTTGTGTTTATTTGTTTCTAAGAGAATACACTTTCTTAATTTGGGCATTTGAAGGAATGGAATACTAGTGCTTGGCCTACCTAAGGGCAGAGAGAGGCAGACAAGTGGCATTTTCTCTGAGGACAGTGCAGATAGAATTTAAATTGGTACAAACATCTGTGGTAGAGTATTTCTTGAGGTATTTAACTGCTTAGTTCTTCAGTAATATATGGTGCTGACAGCAAAGGATGATGAATCTCTCTGGATACATTTCTGTGCTACACTTCCTTCTATATAAAGATATTTCTGGTGTTATCTTGAGGAAAAATGTGAAAAGCAAGTTAGTCAATATCTATGATTTGCATTTAAGCCAAAAAATTCATTTGAAATAAGTATGTTAATAATGTTATTCTTTTATTAGTAGGGAATTCATTTGAAACTACCAGGCTTGCTTTTGCATAACAGGCAAAAGTAAAGTTACATGATTATCAATTCTAATCTTTGGGTAAGTGTAAATAAAAGTGAAATTGAGCAGCTCTTTTAAATTTATTTTCATATTTAAAGAAGCTTTAGAGTACCTAAATGTTACATCAAAAAATATAGGGGATCCCCATATATCCCACTCCCACCCATCCAAATTTACCCACATTAACAACATCCTTCATTTGAGTGGTACCCTTGTTACAACTGATGAAAACATTTTGAAGCATTGTATTAGCTAAGGAGTATAGTTTATATTACAGTTCACACTTTGCTCTGCACAATTTTATAGGTTTTGACAAAATGCATAATGGCCTTTACCTGTCATTGCATTGTCATACAGGACAATTCCAATGACCCACAAATGGACCCATGTTGCACCTATTCTTCCCTCTCCCTCCCCTCAGAATCTCTAGTGGCCCATGGCTTTTAATGAATGATACCAGTTCTTCAACTGCTAGAGTAAGAAAAAGTCTACCTTAGTCCATAGTTGCTTTCCCTCATTATGTTAATCTTGAGGATTTTGGGTTAGTGAAGCTCACCCTGCCTATGATTAAGAAAGGGCTTAAATCCCATGAGGCAAATGGATGGAAGGGTATTACTTGCAGTTGCAAACACTCTCTGCTTGCTAGAATAGAGTTTTCCATCATTATCCATTTTTTTAGTTCACCTGGATGAGTCAGATGAAGTAGTGAGTATATGTGGCAATTCGGCTTAGATTCAGGACTCAACCAGCATATAAAAAAAAACTTATTTAACACATTTTTTATTTTTTATTTTATTTTATTTTTTTTTAAAGATTTTATTTATTTATTCATTTATCCCCCCCTTGCTGCTTGTGCTCGCCGGGTCAGCCAACCACGCCGTGTGGGTGGGCCTGCTCTCACCAGGAGGCCCCGGGAACCGAATCCGGGGCCTCCCATATGGTAAACGGGAGCCCTACTGATTGAGCCACAGCCGCTTCCCTAACACATTTTTTTAAATTTACACACTTGTCTGAATATAACATGCAGAACTGTGTGGGAGAAAGTGTGTTCTACAATGTGGACTATGGTCCATGCTTAATGACAAAGCCACAGGATGTATTTTTCAATTGCAATTAATGTGCCACACTAACAAAATATGTTTATGTGGGAGGTTGTGGGAGGTGTGGGAAGTGGGGCGAATGGGAGCCCCTATATTTTTTTGTGTAACATTTATGTAATCTAAGTATCTTTAAAAAACAAAAAACCTGAAGATTTAACACCTTTTTAAAATTTACCACACATGTCTCCTATTATACAGCCTTCAGGAATTCTTCAATAACAAGAGGAGAAATATTGTCTCAAACAATGTTTTAATTACAAAAAACTAAACCATTATTACATAATCATTGAATGCTTTAGAAGGACATTTCAGCAGTTTTACTATTAATTAATTCATTAGTTTCATCTGTAGATTAACATAAAATACATTTTTAACTTCTAAATGTGAACACATTGAATTTAGTAAAATTTAAGATGCATAACAATTTAACATTTTTACATGAGAAAACATATTAAGCAAAAATAGATCTTTTGCCCCTCAGAAGTATTTAAGCATAAATGGAAAGATTTTTTTTGTAGATGTATTATACATAAAAGTTTAAAAAGTATGAGTTAACCAGTTGAGATAATGATGGATTGACCTTTTAGCCCTTTACATTCTAAGATTTTGATAGTTACTTCAAATGATTCTTCAAATTGACGTTTCAGATTAAAGCATACTTTGTTTTTAAAAATAATCAATATATTGAAAATAAAAAATAATATTTTCAACAATTTTGGTGTATATGAAATATAACTTGTGAAAATCACTTGAGCAATGTAAGGGTACTTTGTATGCTAATTTAGTCCTATGGTTTAACATACTATATGTTATTATATACACTCTATTATATGTACTATGTCTACCTCATTACATATGGATTTTCACTTCTGTGCCATTAATAAGAACAACTTATATATTTCCTAAAGCTCTAGGGAATCATATATAAAGTTATATGTTGTTAAAGAATGAAGAATAATTATTCAGAATTACTCCAAATTTGAAAATTCTTATTAACTATCCAGTCTCTCCTTGGTTCTCTAAAATCATTTGGTGGGAAGGAAAGGATTAAGCATATATCAAAAAAGCCTTTTTAACAATTCATAATTTTATAATCCTCACATCTTCCTTAGTTTACTTCTGCATTTCTCTATTTGATGTAAGTATTACTGATTTAGGCTAACTGACTCAATTCAGTATATATACAATTATATTTAAAGACAACAAAACTAATTCACTCTCAGGAATCCAACTGTTTTTTCAACGTTGTTTTGATTTTTTAATTAAATCATTTTTTCTCTGTCCCTCCTTTACTTTGATACCTAAGACATGAATTTTCACAAATACCAGTAGTAAAGACAGAGTACAGGAAAAATTCCAAATAAATAATTAATCAAGTGTTTTTTATTTAATTGAGCTAACTTGTTGGAAAAAATGCTTCAACACATTAAATAATCACTCAAATTCTAACAATCAACAGAAAAAAATTCTGAAGTGAACATCATGCATATTGTTATTTGTTAAAATATTATATATTTTACATTTCAATTTTGTTGATTTCATCCTTTCATATGAATTTGTAAAACCAAATGTTGAAGTAAAATATTACATTATTGAAATACAGTTCAGAACTCATATACTTTTAGCACTGAAGAGCTTCCAGTAGTTTTGTAACTAAAAGGTCATTGTAAGTATATGGAATATACTAGATTGAACATGATAATAGATGGGAATGCCTCCCACCAAAAGATTGAAGTCACTATATACTGTGGCAACCAGTGACTCTGACTACACTTTTCCAGGAAAAAAGCTAGTATTTTTCTGAGTTGACTGAAATTTATTTTTTTTGTGTGTGGTTTTGTCTAGATGTTATATTTTAAAATGAGTGAATTTTTGAGGAATGTTTTGAACAATGTAATGTCTATATATTACAAAAAACAAAACAACAACAACAAAAAACAGTCTATTCACTTCCTAATTTTTCAACAAAATAGCATATGAGCCAATTGAGGTTCTCTCTACTTAATGCCTTCATACTAGGTCATTGCCCTTTGTTGAAGGTACTCTTTTGTCTCTTTACAAAGAGCACTACCAGATTAAGCAGTGATGAAAAATACTACTGTGTCCTCAAGCCAAATTACATCATTAATAGCATTTTTTGCTTTTGTACAGAATTTTTATAATTTTTCTTTCTATTGCATTTGTAGTTTGTCATATTATCAACAGTTTTTGAGTATATGAAGTCAAATTACTGAATCTCAACCAGCAGGCACCATTTTTTATAGATAAAGAACATTTAAACTGGAATATTCTTTTAGAGACCACAATAGATAAAATGCTGAGGCAAAGGAACAGGGAACCTGGAAACATGGTCCTGGCTCTTTAACTGCTGTCTAAATAAGTAACATTACTTGCTCTCCATGAAAATCAAACTTACCTTTAAAACAAGAAATGCAATATCTTGCATATCTCTTATAAAGTTAAAATTCCATTTCACATAAGTATATACATTACTTACAACTGTTCTCTCATTTTTGTAGTCTCTAACTCTTGCAAATCAGAACTAAGTAAAACCATAGATTATCTTTAAGTATTTGTACTGGGTATATCCATATATACAGATAAAGATATAAATAGGCAATAAGATAGAAAGATAGATAGATAGATGATAGATAGATAGATAGATAGATAGATAGATAGATAGATAGATAGATGATAGATAGATAGATAGATAGATAGATAGATAGATGATAGATAGATAGATGGGCAGAGATACAAACAGATAGGTAGACAGACACATAGATAAAGAGATAAATGATAGATATAGGGAGAGATGTATAGACATGTATGAATATTTTACTTATTTTAAACTTATTCATTTAATTGATACATATTAATAAAAAAATGTATACTTATTTAGAATAAGTCACAAGAGTATGGACTTATATAAAGTACTATATTGCTATAACAGAGATACAGAACACACAACAACCAAACTATTACTTTTCTGGAGATAACTCATGGACAAATTTCTTCAATCTATTCTTGTTAAAATCACAATTGAGCAGAACACTTTTTCTGTCTAAGACTCATTTGAGCTTCACAAACTATTAATCAGAAAGCTCTATGTCTTAATCCACCCCCAATTTTCAGGTGCTAGCAAACAATAGAAAGCACAAATGTCTTTTGATAGTACACAAGAAGAAAAGTGCACATCTTTAACAATAGAGAACCTATGCTGAATTTTACATTTATCTCACTAAATAGCTGTGTTATAATATTTAAGTTTAAATACTTAATTAAAATTTTTAATTTAAATATTTAATTTAAAAATAAATGTTAGTAAAACATTGCTCCTATCTTAAGTTTATCAATTTCTAAAGTAACATTTTATTCTATTTTTATTCTATTTTGGAAAAAATAGATATACATTCTTCTCTTCTCACCATTTTATTCTGGAAGTGATATTGTGCTTTTGAACTAATCGAAGTCCACACATATTCTTATAGTATTTAATATTTATACAAACAATTGCAGCAATTTAGCTTATTAAATATAATGAACTAAAATATTAATTGTTCATTCCTTTCATATATATATGTATTCAAGTATATTTACATATGTGTATACGCATCTGTGGTATATGCATCTGTATGTACCACATAATAAAATATGTTCTTAAAATTAACCCATTCATGTGTGTTTCAACCCATTGTAAGTAGCACCATTTGATGAGGCTATTTCAGTTAAGGTGTAGGCCAAATCAATTAGGATGTGTCTTAATCCTATTACTGGAGTCCCATATAAGAGAATGAATTTAGAGGATGAAAAAAAAGTCAGAAACAGGGCAGCAAAAATATGGAATCAATGGTCCTTGGAAAAGGGGAAAGAACAAGAGATTCTACCATATGTATATATGAATAGCATACCCAATTTCTATCATTTTGTTTCTTGATAAATATTCAAAAGGGATAGAAATGGGTTCAAGGATATTATTATTATTGTTGATACATATTTCCTAAATAAATTTTATGAGTTAGGTACATTTAAAATAACAAAATTCTATATGCACTACATATGTTTGTGTAAGGCTATTTGCAACATATTCCAAAACAAAATTTAAGATATACATTTTTATATTATATTTAAAAATAATTTGGTAAATGAAGAGTTATATCTTGCTAGAATTATAATAAATATTTACTTATTTAGTTATATACCATTAAAATTGTTTGTGTGTCTTGTAACATCCATCTTTGTGAATATTTTCAAAATGGCATTTATCCATGTATTAGTTTTGGTCTTCATAGTTTTACATAAATTTGACTCATTTATATTCATTTATTATTAATGAAGAAATTAACAATCCATTTTGGGTCTTATAATTTAATGTCATTATTTGTTATGAATTTATGTAAATTTCATTTTTCAAGTTTGTTATAAGCATGTCTCATCACTCCACATGGTTTGTCTTAAAATTCTATTTTTCTTCACAGTAGTTAGTGTTTCCTTTTAAATTTAACTTACAATTCCACCTTCAGCAAGCTTTACCGAATGCAATTTTATGTCAAAATATCCATTTATTTAGCTTTGCGATGTATATTTAATAAACAATACATTAATTCTAATTTTTGAAAGATCAGTTGATAGGTTAGAGCTGACTCATGAGAGCAAGAAACACAATTATAGAATTGTAGAATTATAGAAATATAGAAATACTGCTCAGCAATACCACCTGATTCTTATATTTCAGTTTTATAATACTTTGCTATATTCCAGTAAAAAACACATCTTATAACTTATTTAATGCATGATAATTTGCCCTATGATATTTTGTGGAGAAATGATCCTTCAGTGCATAAATCTGATAGGAGATGATGTTAATAATTATGAGCTAAAATAAATTTAAATATGTGTAAAAAAATATTTCCTGAAAAACTTATTCCTTTACTTCATACCACCTATCACTTCACTTATATAATTTTTCATTTTAATCACATACATGAAAGAGCCATTTATAAAACAAACCTGTAAGTAATTCTAGTAGCAATAGCTCAATATTACATAAACAGATATGGATAAATTACCAAAAATTTTTCTGTCACCTCATGGACAAATCTTTGCCCCAACCTATAGGATAACTGGATTCTTTACTTAAAGACAATGAAAAGCACTAATTGGATATATGTAAATGTATGACCCATTATTGCTGTATCTCTGGTGATTAATCAGCTTATTCAGAAACTGTGTTTTCTCCCTTTCCAGCACTTGAGTTTTGGCAAGCCTACCAGTAACATATTCCTCAGCAAATGCACTGTGAATGCATAAACATATTTCTCAGGACTAACCAGCAATTTATTGCATCAGCTGAGCCACAATTACTGATATATTAATGGACATTTATTCAAGTCAGGATGAACTGTTCATTTTGCTGGACTTTACATATTTTAAACTATGTCACAAATCAGAACTTTCCAAATTTATCCTCCAAGGGAAGTACTCAACTTTCAAAGAATTTTAGCCCTTTAAATTGTTTGAAAACCAATTCAAAGATATTGAAAACTGGCAGTTGTCACATAGATAACATATAACTTTCCAATAGAAAAATATTTAGATATTGCAAAATGGGTCTACAACTACCCATGGACCTATAAATGGAGATGAGAAGAAGAGTACTTTACTTAACCCAGGGGAGGCTTCCAACTATTCCACTCCCTCCACAAGTGTTCCTTTGGGTCCATGATATTATTTGATAGAAATCCATGGATGCTCAATTTACTGTGACATTTATCATAAAAACTTTGCTGTGTCTTGAGGAATAATTCTTGAAGTTTACATGCTGAGTGCTAACATATACATGATTTAAAGTTTGATACCTGGTATAGATTGAATTTTGTCCCTGAAATAAGATATGTTCAAATTCTAACTTCCAGTATCATGAATGTGATTAAATTTAGAACTAGAGTCTTTGAAGATACCATTAGAAATGATGAGGCCAAAATGGAATTTGTTGGTGATATGGTCAGCATCCTTATGGGGAGAGTAAATTTTGCACAAAGCAACAGAAAACAAACAACATATTGGAGGCGGTTTGAGTTGTGTCATGAATGACCACTGCCAGAACTTGAGAAACCTCAGCAAATGTATGACTCTGCCACAATACTAAATAGTGCCAGTGTCCAGGTATGTTTATTAAGTCACCTTATATTTTCTGGACTAAATATATGAACAAACCAGTTTATTGTACCTTTTTAGGCCTGTCCTAGTCAACTAGGAATATAACAACGTCCAGAAATGACAAAATAGTATATGCATTTATCTATCCTTCAACAATATATGAGAATGTTCATATACTTGCTTGTATTGTTAATATTTTAGTTGTTTAAATTGAAAATATGTTTGAATTTGTATTTTATCAGTAATGATATATTTCTTAAATGTAAAATTCCACATTTTAAAATTGTGTTTGTTAACTTTGCTATTTTTTATGTTAAGTGTTAATATTATTTTGAAAGGTTAATATTATTTTGAAAGTTTGTATCCAAAACTGGATTCTTCTTTTGCTTTTTGTTTAACTGTAAGTGATAGAGAAAATATTAAATCCCAGGGAAAGTTGTGCTGAATTTCAATGACTATATTACTACCAACTTGTAAGGTGAACACAGAATAAATATATATATAAATCCTTGCTTAAGAGTAATTAATTCTAGAAACTTACTGCTGTTAAACACATAAGAGGATTTAATCAAACACCTGAATCATTCAGGTAAGACAAAATGGTGGCAGTATTTCTTCAATTTGGGTCAATCTCTGAAAAGAATTTTGTTCTGTTTAGATTCTAGAATCTTATTTCTAATTATTTATTTACATGTATTTCACCATCACTCTTCTCTAACTTGAATGGTGACTATGTCTGCTCCACTATTGTTAAATTTTGTTTGAGAACAGGATATCAATCCTGGTAGACATAGGCTATATCTCATTCCCTTCTGGCATTGCTTTAATTTAATATCATATATCAAGTGTATGTAACTATAATATTAAATTTTAATACTATTTTAGAGAATTAAAAAAATATTTACAAAATAATTTTAGGATGTTTAATTTTTTACTTGTTAAATGCAATTCATGAGGAGTTTTGGTTTACTATCTGCCTATTTTTCAGTTTGTAGCTTTATGGTAAAAGTTTGTGTGTTAAAATAATTTTTGAAAAACTTATTCCTTTACTTCATACCACCTATCACTTCACTTATATAATTATGGTTATGCCTGTAAGAGATGGTCAGAAATAGAAGCTCTCTAATGGAGCCAGTGTGAATAGAAATGCCTGAACTCTACTTGATAAATTTGTGGAAGATCAATATAGAAAACCTTGAGAGTTAAAGACTCCAAGAGATGCAGCTTTAGGGTATAGGGACATACTTTCTTGAATTTTACCTCCAAAAGCCGTTCTAGGTTCCCACTGTGAAGACATGGGATATTCCCCCTTGTACTTCCAGTAGGGAAAGTTAAAAAGTAAGCATTTTGAAATATGCCTAGAGTGATCTGTTCTCTTTAGAAAGGACTGCCCTCAAAAGAAACCCATTTATGAGGGCCTAACAAATTTGGGTTTCATCCTAAATGAAAGGGGGACAGGGACATATTGAAATACAGCCACCTTTACCTTTCCATGTGAGGAAAGGGAAATACTAATATCAGAGCACCTACAACTTTTGATGTGTGGGAAGGTCTATACAAAATTCCAGCTGACTTAACTTTCTGGACTCACCTGAAGTGCAGGTGTTATAATGCTGAGAAACATTTGTGAAGGTCACAGACAAGTGGCACATGAAAATTAAAAAAACTGAGACCCAATCATAGGATTATAGAATCTGCTCCCTGATCCCTTATATCACAAGGGCATCAAAAAAGTCCCTGTATAATAAAAGTAGTTTACAACAGAAATAATTGTAATCCTGAAATCATATTTAAGAAATTTTTAGGAAATGAGAAAGAAAATTTGCATCCCAAACTGAGGAATCCTGAGGTAATGCTAGGCTCTAATAACTTAAAGCAAACAGTAAATGAAGCATACCTTTTAACTTGACAAACTTCTAACTTCACACTTGTGGTAGGTAAAATTACGTACAACAGTGGGGTGGTTTTCTTAAATTCAGTCCATTCCTGTCGGTGTGAAACCATTGTAAAAAAGACTTTTTGAAGATGTTATTTTTAGTTAAGGTGTGGCACAACTGAATGGGGTTGGACCTTTCTCCTGTTACTAGAGGCTTCATAATGAAAAAGTCACATGGAGAAGAGAAGCCAAAAGTCAACAGAACTTATAAGAAAAAAGGAGAGGTCATTGACAAGTACAGTAAAGCCAAGGATATTAAAAAATATATATATTCTTGGCACCTGAAATGACACCAACCCTGGGAGACAGCAAGGTTTTCACCCTAGAAATTGTGAGACAATAAATCCCTGTGTTTGGCCAGTACATTGTGTTGTATTTCTCATAATAACTTGGATAGAATAGTATTATCGAAATTGGGGTGCTGCTATTACAAATACATAAATACCTAAAAATGTGGAAATGGCTTTGGAATTAGGGAATGGGTAGTAGGAGGCCCTTAGTAGAAAAAGACTAAATTGCTTTGCCAGACTGTGGGTAGAAATATTTATTTTAAATGTACCTCCAAAAAGAACTTTCTCTTTTTTTCTTTGAGGTATTGGGTCCAGAGATTGAAACTGGGACCTCTTATGTGGGAAGGGCAGTGCTCAATCACTCAGCCATATCAGCTCCCCTGAGTTAATTTTTCCTTTGTTTGCTTGTTTGAGTTTTACTTTAATGAATCACTGGGAACCAAACCTAGGATCCCCCATGTGATAAACAGGTGTTCAATGGCTTGATCCACATCCACTCCCTCCAATGACAACTTCAAAGGAAATCATGCATGCATTATTAGAAATAGAATGGAAAGTGATTTTGTTATAAAGTAGCTGACAACTAGGTATAATTATGTGTGTATTTTGGACTGAAAGTGCAACTTTTAACCAATGAACTTGAATATTTAGCTGGGAAGATTTCCATATTAAGTGTAAAAAGTACAACCTGGTTTTCATTGTAGGTTATAGTAAAATGATAAAGAAAAGGGATAAACTGACAAACTACTAAGCGCAAAAAAGCAGAAATTCTTGATTTTGATCATACTTATCCTATCCCAATAATGTGCTCCAAGACTGTGGACAGAAGGGTCTCTATAAGGGAACACCCAGAGCTTTCAGGAAGAGACTCCAGAGAACGTGGGCCCCATGTGGTCTTTTAACTGAAAAAACATTTTTAATGAATGTCTGGCTAAACATGAACCTAACCAGTAACTTCATTCAGGATCTAAAATACAGTTATCTAGGAAAGACCTGTGGAAAGTCATTTTAGCTGATGGTTTGAACCACCATGTATTACAGACAATACTGAAGGTTTATGCAAAATTGGTATGACCAGAAGCACTAAAAGGGGCAAATAAGGGTCAAATTGAAAATAAAAGACTTCAAGGACAGAAACTTAGATTAAGATATCTAAACCAAAAAGATTATATCAGGACAAAAGAGCATACCCAACCAGAATTGTGGAAAGGGCAGGTCCATCCCTGTGATTGACGAGGACAGGCCATCCACCCTGACACTTGGAGGGATGTTCAAGGAAAGTACCTTCAAATGAGGGCTCTGAAATTATGGGGCCCATCCCCCTGCATCAAGGCAGAATATGGCCTCCATTCTGAGGCTTGGAGCAGTTGGGGCCTAAACTCTGGAATTTTGAGAGGATATGACCACTGCTAAAAGCTTAGAAAATATGGGCTGCTGCTCCATCAGGCTGGAAGGCAGAGCTAGTATTTGATTATGTGGTTCCATAGAAATGTGAGCTTACAATCATATGGGAGGAACAGGTTGTCAAAGACTTTATCATAGCTAAGTTTGACTTTAATCTCAAAACAGTAGAAAATAACTGACCATATGAGGTCATAATAGCAGATATAGGAATGAGGAGAAACACACCACCACTAATATAAATCCCATTTCTATAAAAGAATGTATCAGGACAAACAAGTGCAGGAATGCTGGGAACTGACAAAATAAATGATGGACTTCCCGGGAGACACAGTAGGGGAGTTTCAGTATATGTATGCCATGAAAGAGAACACTTAGCAGAAAACCCAGCTCAGAGCCAGCCCTCATGAAGGTACAGACTTTAAGGAGCATAAAATTAAGTAACAGAGAGGGTGGCATATAACCACATAATGATCATAAGCCATGATTTCCAGGAGAAAGCAATCTGCTCCAAAAAGTGTCAGGAAAAGAATGAGCTGTTTTCCACTGTATATAAAGGTAATAGTATTCTTCCAAGACAGGAAATGAGTGGCTATCTTGGGGACAAAAGTGGAGTTATACAAGAGGCCCAGGGCAGAAAGTTAGATGAGAAGGGAGTACAGAGGAGTATGGAGTCTATAGCCCAACCAAATGAGAATAATTATCATAGTATTGCCAACAAAGGTCACAAGAAACACCAAGAAGATGTTGTTAAGCCAACCCACTGTGGTATTTGTAAATGTGGCTGGGAATCTAAGACATTAAAAACCTTTTTAATTCAGTTCATTTTTACCCCAATCATATTTATATGTCAAAATTTTTTAAAAATTACAAGACATTCAAAGAGACAAAATCAGTCAAATGAAACAGAGTGAGTGAAAGAAAAATAATCTATACTGTAGGTCATTAGAAAAATCAGATCATCTTTAAAATAACTATGATTATTAAGCTACGAATTCTAATTAAATGTTTACAATATACAAAAAAAGGTTGATAATGTAAACAGGGACCTGGATATCCTAAATACATACCAATTAGTATTTTACACAGTCTATGTTTTCTAAATTGTTTTCAGTATCACACAAACCTGACCTATTCAATAGATAATTTAAGTTAAAAAAAAAGAAATTGTTTCTCCTTTACCTTCTTTTTCATCCAACACAAACTTCAAATAATTCAATGTGTCCTAGCTCTATAAAGCAGTTTTTATTATAATTGTTTAATACATTTAAGATTTACATTTTAGCAAAAACTGTTATATATATATATAAGTATAATATTCCACATGTATAAATATAAAACATTCCAGAAACATCAATCTATATTAAAAAGGAAAAATATTGACAAGCCTCATATTTTGTATATTTCTCCTTTGTGAAAATCCTACCATTTTCCATAGATATAATGGACATACCAATTCATGTAATTTATTTACATGTGTTTTATTTTATTTTATCTTATTTTTTGGTGGGGAGGTACTCCCTTTCTTTTAAGTATACTAATATTTTTTGCACACACTCCATATCCAACAAATATCCATTCCTTCATCCCCTCAAGCCCAAAACCATGGTAACTTCTATTTTCTGCTTCAGTGGATTTGCTATTTTTAGGTTTATCACCTAAGTATACTCATACAATATTTGTCCATATATGACCTGTTTATTTCACCAAGCATATTTTCAAAGTCCTTCCCTGTTGCAGCATCTCTCATTTCTTCATTCTTATGATTGAATAATATTCTATTGCATGTAATGCATTTTGCTTATCTTCATTCTTTGATGAACATTTGCATTGTTTACATCTTTGCCCAATTTTTAACAATTTTTTGCTTATTGTTTTTTCATATTTTGCATTTGTATTGGTCTTTGTCATATTTTAAACATTTTTATATATCCTGGATATTAAATCCTTATCTGATATATGGTATGCAACTACTTTCTACCATTCTACAGTTTGTTTTTTAATTTTTATTTTTCATAAAGTATTTGATATAAAAATCTTTTATTTTGATGAACTTGGATTTATCTATTGTTTCCTTTATTGTTTCTGTTTATGGTGTGATATTTAAGAATTCATTTATGTAAACCCATGTGATAAAGATTTGCCCTATTTAACTTCTAAGAATTTCATATTTATCTCATACTCAGGTTCTTGGATCATTTTGACTTTATGTTTGTATAAGTTGTAATATAGGGGTCTAACTTCCTTGTTTGCATGTGGATATGCAGTATTTCCATGCCATTTGTTGAAGAGACTATTATTTTCCTTTTGTATGTACTTAGAACCCTAGACAAAAATCAATTGACCATAGATCTGTGGGTATATGTCTAGATTTTTAATTAAATTCCATTAATCTATGTCAATATTTATCCAGGGCCACATTCTTTTTATTATTGTAGATTTGTAGTACAATTTGATATTGGGAAGTGTGAGTCTTCAAAATTTGTTGTTCCTTATCAGTATTGCTTTTGATGTTCTGTTTATCATTACAATCCATATGAATCTGAGGACTTTTTCATTACTACAAAAATATCTGCTGCAATTTTAATAAGAAATATAATGAATTTATAGATCACTTTGGATAATTTTGACACCTTTATACCAAGATCTCCAATCCATGACATAGGGTATCTTAAATTTCTTTGTCTTTATTATTCCTTGATATTTTAAGCTTTTTATTTTTATTTTTTTTTTGAGGCAATAAAAATTTTATTAAATGTCCACCCTTAAGTATACATCTTTTGAAAATTCTGTGTGAACAAAAGGAAAGTACACATAAAGCTTTCTGACATCTGAAGTAAATGGTCATCTGAAAGCACAGCAGTTGTACTATTTGAGCTGCAAGCTACAATAACTCGTGATACCAACTGCAATACAATTCTGGCTCTAACCACCCAGAGTCTGGTCAAACTCCATAGGTTAAGAGCAAAATCCCCATAAGACAGCCCCTACTTCAAACACCAACTACAAGTTCCAGAATTCCCAGTGCACTTCTGATCACTGGATACAAATTCAGGGGTTCCCACCACATCCTTCGGTTCCATAAGTTACTAGATTGACTCACAGTACTCAAGAAAACACTATACATATGATTATAGTTTTATTATTCCAACTGAGAAGGAGCCAAAAGGAGATGCATAGGGCAGGGCCTGGCAAACTTTCATGTCCTCTCCCTAGAGTCAGGTTCTGTCACCCTCCCAGCACAGTGATGTATATTACCAATTAAGGATACTCTCCCAAGCTTGGGTGCTCAGAATTTTTATTGGGGTTTTATTATTAGGCATAACATGGTTGAACTCAACCTCTAGCCTCCTGCCCCACCTGGAGGTTGGGCTGATATGAAGTAGATCAAAATCCCAACCTTTTAATCACATGGTTGTTCTTTCTGGTGTAGCTAGCCTCTTTCCTAAGACTACCTGTGTGGTAGCCCCAATCTGAATCATCTCCTTAGCATATACTATCAGGTATGGTCTGAGGGGGCCACCACAAATAAGAAAAGACATTCCTATCACAGAAATTCCAAAGATTTATAGAGTATCTCCCAGGAATCTGGGACAAATACCAGCCAAACCCTTTTATTATACAACAAAGCTAACTAGCCACTTTTGTCATAGAATACAATTTTCTCTCGGGCGGGGGGAAAAAAAACTAACAGACAAGTAATATTTATAAAGCTCATTTTTAGATAATTGGCCAGTTTTTCTTCTATTTGTCAGCTGCTTAGAGAAACAAGAATTACAACTTTGTCTCTGCAAATAAGACACATTCAACTTAGTGAACTTTGGGCAAACACCTGAAACTTTGCACTTGGTCAAATTAAGATGCCATAAAATTAGCTGTAACTCAATAAAACTGATTTTCTAAGCGCACAGGTCCTCACAATTTCTTCATTTCTATACTGCTGCCACGGTTCTCTTGTTATCTAAGCTCACAAAACCATCACTTTTACTTTTCACTCTGCTTTCTTCCCAATATCCAAACAATCACCAAATCCTGTAATTCTTTAAATCCCCCAGGGAAAGCAATTAGAAGATACATAGATAGACTAAGTGGGAGTTTGTAGCAGGTGAGCCCTGACCTCTAATATTCCATTATACTATAAAGACTATTTTCTAATTATGCAAGTGACCATTTCTGTCCTACCACAATGGTTGTCTTAGTTTTTTCCTTCTTCTTCTTCAATGTTTCTCATTCTCAGAGTGTCTCAATATAGTAACCATATAATACAGTGTCCTCAATCTGTGTGCTGACATTAGCATTAGCCCAATCCTTAAATGTACCATTTTGATTTTTCATGTAAGAAACCAAAAATATATCCACTGGTAGAAGTGCTGATGTGATAAGTGCAATTGCCAGAGAAAAAATTGCTGTTATGGTGGAGACAACTTCACTTTCGCGCTGACTTTGGTATTTACGAACATATATCCAGCAGAATGCCAAAATAGCCAGTAGTAAGAGGCCGAATATGCACCAGCCGATCACCAGCTCTGCCGAAGCCGCGCTAGCAGCCACTGCCGTCGCCATATTCGCTTTAGGCCAGGGCAGCCCCGCGCCGAGGGGTAGGAAAGGGGGAGGGGAAGAGGGGAGAGAGTGCTAGGGTCTGGGTGCTCGCGCACCCTAAAGGTTAAAGGGGAGGAGGGGGCGGAGCAAGTCTTAAGCTTTTTAATGCTGTTACAAATGTAATTGATTTTTTAATATCCTCTTCAGATTGCTAGTTTATAGAAATGCAATTGATTTCTGAGAGTTGATTTTTTGCACTGCCAATTTGCTGGCATTTTATATTAGCTTTCTTGGTTTTCTAGTGTATTCCCTTAGATTTTCTTTGTATTATATCATGTTTATGAATAAAGATAATATTACATTTTCCTTTCCAATTTGTTCACCTTTTACTTCTATTTCTCACTAAAATTCTATGGCTATGACTTCTAGTACAATGGAGAATAGCAGTGGTGAAAATGGGCATATTTTCTTTTGTTCCTCACCTTAAAGGGAAGGATTTAATTCACTCACCATTGAGTACTATGTTAGCTGTGGGTTTTTCATGAATGGATTTTATCATATTGAAAAAGTTTTATTGAACTCACAGTGCACATGTTTCACATAGACTGTTTTTAGTGAACAAGAGAAGTCTCAATAAATTTTATATTAACATTATGCAAAGCAAGTTCTTCAACTACAATGGATTGAAGGTAGAAATCAATAGAAGAATCATTAAACAGCATATCTTCATTCATTAATGGATTAAATATGAAATAATGGGAAATTAGAAAATAAGTAGGGAAAATGAAAATGAAGAATAACATATCAACACTTAACAGGATAAAGCAAAGTAAATGCCATAATACACACACACACACACACACATGAAGATTAAAGATCTAAAGAAAAAAATATCAATTTCATTACCTAATTCACATATTTGCAAAGTAGGAAAGAAAAGCAACATAAATCAAAATGTAACAGGGAATTGTGGGAACATGGCATCGCTTAGCAGATAAGGCTCAATGCTCTCACAAAAACAATGGAGAAAAAGCCTAAAGCTGCCAAAAGTTCCTGCTTTGGGTCAGCAGGTTAGGACAGCATTTCACAACCACCAGGATGTTCCGGGACAGAAAGATGAAGAAGTTGAAATTACAAACTGTGACTTACTAAACCTCCTAGGTGCCAGGAAAGGCTTTCCTCCCCCATCCCTGGTGGTAAAACCCCAGGCACATTGAAGCTGACTGATAGGAGACCAGAGGTCTTCTTCCCTGCCACATGTCACAAGGGAAAAGGGTAGCAGAGTCAGGGGCCTTTTCTTCAGTGAATTCAGTCAGCAAAGCCCACTTTGAACATTGGCTCTGGCCAGATGAAAACAAAGGAATACTGAGAGAGATAGACCTCCGTGGAAACATGCACCAATACATGTCATCTGCTGGCCAGTCTGGAAATTATATGGAGAGAAACTCCTTTTAGAACTCTTTTTACCCAGGCCCTGAGAGAAAGTCAGCACCCCATTAGCAAACCCCAGGCATGGTTTTTGATATCTTAAGCTGGGCAATTTTAAATACTTAAGATAAGTTGAACCAAATATCAAAGAGCTGTGAACAAATAAAAACATAAAGCAAGAGAGAGAAATTGGACATGAGAGTAAATTCACCAACCTTTCAGATGCTTAGAAAGCAGCAAAAAATTGTGAGTCATACTAGGAGACATGAAGAGATGACCCAACCAAAGGAACAAGCCAAATATCCTGAAGAGATTCAGGATTTGAGACAATTAATCAATGATAATCACACAACCCTCATAAATAATTTTAAAGAATTGAAAGAAAATATAACTAAAGAGATTAAGGATATTAAGAAGACAGTAGGAGATCATAAAGAACAATTTGAAAGTCTGCAATGACAAGTAACTTACCTTATGGGAAGGAAAGACACAATGGGCTGAAGGGAGAAATAGATGTCTCTACAATAATAGTTGAATATTTCAAAACACTACTCTCAGTATTGGATAAAACATCTGGACAGAGAGTAAATAAATAAAGAAAAAACTTGAATAATATGATAAGTGAACTAGATTTAACTGACATCTATAGAGCATTGTACCCCAAAACAGCAGGATATACATTCTTTTCAAGTGTTTATGGATCCTTCTCCTAGAACACAAGTCTCAATAAATTTAAAAATATCAAAATTATACAAAACACTTTCTCTGATCATAACAGAATGCAACTGGAAATCAATAATGGGCAGGAAAATGGAAAATTCATAAATATATGAAGATTAAACAACACATTCTTAAACAACCAGTGGATGAAAGAAGAAATTCAAAAGAATTCAGCAAATATATTGAGATGAATGAAAATGAGAACATAACATATCAAAACCTAAGGACCACCACAAAGGCAGTGCTGAGAGGTTAAATTATAGCCCTCAATGCTTACATTAAAAAAGGTGTGTCTCAGCCTACAGCATACCCCCAATCAATGTCTCAGATTTTGTACTCTTTTCTAGCTTCTCAATAAACTCTATACTCCCTTGAAGAAGAAGAAGAAGAAGAAGAAGAAGAAGAAGAAGAAGAAGAAGAAGAAGAAGAAGAA
>JAKSZT010054267.1:3354135-3390155 GCA_026826555.1 Tolypeutes matacus | reverse complement strand
AAGAAGAAGAAGAAGAAGAAGAAGAAGAAGAAGAAGAAGAAGAAGAAAGAGGTACAATTTAAGATCTAACTGCACACCTGGGAGAACTAGAGGGAAAAAAAAAGAAGAACCGCAAACTAATCCCAAACCAAGCCTAAGGAAAGAAAGGGTAAAGAAGATCTGGACAGAAATCAATGAAATCGGGGGCAAAATAAGAATAGAGAGAATCAACAAAACCAAAAGTTGGTTCTTTGAGAAGATCAACAAAATCAACAAAAACTTGGCTAGAGAAACAAAGATAAAGAAAGAAGACACAAATAAATAAAATCAGAAAGAGAGGGGGGTGGTATTACCACTGATCCCTTAGGAATCAGAGAGATCATAAGAGGATATCATGAACAACTGTATGCCAAAAAACTAGAAAATGTAGATGAGATAGACAAATTCCTGGAAACACATGAACCATCTACACTGACTTAGAAGAAATAGAAGACCTCAACAAACCAATCACCAGTGAGGAGATTGAAAGAGTCATCAAAAAGCTTCCAAAGATGAAAACCCTGGGTCCAGATGGCTTCACAGTGAATTATGTCAATAATTCAAAGATGAACTAGTACCGTTTGTGCTCAATTTCTTCCAAAAAATTGAACAAGAAAGAATGCGACCAAACTGATTCTATGAAGCCAATATCACCATAATACCAAAACCAGATAAAGATACTACAGAAAAAGAAAACTACAGACCAATATCTCTAATGAAGAAAGATGCAAAAATCCTCAACAAAATACTTGCAAACAGAATCCAAAAACATATTAAAAGAATTATACACCATGATCAAGTGAGTTTTATCCCAGATATACAAGGGTGGTTCAGCAAAAGAAAATCAATTAATGTAATAAAACACATTGATAAATTGAAGAAGAAAAATCACATAATCCTCTTGATTGCTGCTGAAGAGGCATTTGACAAAATACAGCACCCATTCTTGATTAAAAAACAAAACCAAAAATAAGAATAGAAGGAAGATTTCTCAATATGGTAAAGTGCATATGTGAAAAACCTACCGCTAGCATTTTACTCAATAGTGAAAGACTGAAATTATTCCTCCTGAGATTAGGACCAAGAGAGGGATGCGCACCTTATTATTCAGTGTTGTGCTAGAAGTTATAGATAGAGCAATTAGGCTACAGAAAGAACTAAAAGACACCCAGCTAGGAAAGGAATAAGTAAAACTTTGACTATTCACTTATAACATGATCCCATGGTTAGAAAATCCTGAAAATACCACAATAAAGCCATGACCATTAGTAAACAAGTTCAGCAAAGTGGCACGATGCAAGGTTAATATGCAAAACACATTAGTGTTTCCATATACTACCGATGTGCAATCTGAGAAGGAAATAAGAAAAGAAAAGAAGAAAAAAAAAAACATTTATACTAGTGACAAAACAATCAAATATTTAGGAATAAATTTAACCAGAAACATAAATGACATGTGTTCAGAACTCTACAAAACATTGCTTACAGAAACTGAAGAAGACTTAAATAAATGAAAGGACATTCCATGATTATGAATTGGAATACTAAATATCATTAATATGTCAATTCCACCAAAATTAATTTACAGAATCAATGCAACCTCAATAAAAATTCTGTCAGCCTTTTCTGCAGAAATCAAAAAGCCAATAATCAAATTTATTTGGAAGAGTAAGGAAACCTGAATAGCAAAAAATATCTTAAAATAGAAGAACAATATTGGAAGACTCTCACTTCCTGACTCTAAGTCATATTATGTAGCTTCAGTGGACAAAACAGCATGTTACTGGCATAAGGACAGACAGATTGATGAATGGAACCAAATCAAAAACTCAGAAATTGTCCCTTACATTTACACTCAAGTAATTTTTGACAAGGCTGTTAAGCCCACTCATCTGGGCCAGAGCAGTCTATTCAACAAATGGTGCTGGGAGAACTGGATAGCCATTTCCAAAAGAAAGAAAGAGGACCCCTATCTCACACCTTATACAAAAATTAACTAAAAATGGACCAAAGATTTAAATATAAAAACAACCATAAAGCTCCTAGAAGAAAATGTAGAAAATCACCTTCAAGTTCTTATGGTAGGAGATAGTTTGTTAAACCGTGTGCCCAAAGCACAAACAACAAAAGAAAAAAATAGATAAGTGGAAACTCCTCAAAATTCAACACTTTTTCACCTCAAAGGACTTTGTCAAAAGGGTGAAAAGACAGCTGACTCAATGGGAGAAAATTTT
Source organism: Tolypeutes matacus (assembly GCA_026826555.1). NCBI lineage: Eukaryota > Metazoa > Chordata > Mammalia > Cingulata > Chlamyphoridae > Tolypeutes > Tolypeutes matacus. The sequence continues at coordinate 3,387,903 of JAKSZT010054267.1, read as the reverse complement.
TGGTAATCACAAATCTGTTATGTGTTTAAAATCCATGGTCTATAAGGAAATCATACAACTCAACAATAAAAAGACAAAGTATCTGATTAAAAAATGGGCAAAAGACTTAAAAATACAACTGTCCAAATAAATACAAATGTTGAAGAAACACACTAACATCACTAACGATTAGGGAAATGCAAATCAGAACTATGCTGAGATATCATTTCATACCTATTAGACTGGCCCCTATTAAAGTCAGAAGACTCTAAAGGTTGGAGAGGATGTGAAGATATAGTAATGCTTAATCACTGTTGGTAAGAATGAAGAAAGGTACAGGCATGGTGGAGGAATGTTTGGCAGTGTTATTCATGATAGCCAAAATATGGCAACAGCTCAGGTGTTCATCAAATGATAAATGGATGAATAAATTGTGGAGTATACCCATGATGGAATATTATGCAGTGGTAAGAAGAACTGAAGTTATGAAACATATGGCAACATATATGAACCTGGAGGACATTATGTTGAGTGAAGCAAGCCAGACACAAAAGGAAAAATACTGTATGATTGCCCTATTGTGGACTAAATATATTCTGTGAAATATAAATATGTTATGTGAAATATGAATATGGATAGAATTGTATATGTAAGACCATTTTTCCTTGAAGGTGAACAACTGTAAGTTAATACTATACACAATGTTAATATAAGACTATTTCTTGTAAACTTATCTTACAGACAATAGCTCTCTGAGACTGCATAATTTCCCTAATTCATATCAGTGAGGTCATGTACTGTTCATCTTTCAATGCATGGCTTGCTCCATTCACATAACGTCTTCAAGATCCATGTTATAGCATGTGTTAGCACTTTATTCCTTCTTACAGATGAGTAATATTCCATTCTATGTATTTACCACATTTTGGATGTAATCTATGGTAAAGTGATAGAGTGTAGTTGTGTATTGAAGGGATAGGTCAGGAGGGTAGTGATAATATTGGGTTGGGTGGTGCAGGGTTGATAGTTGGGTAGATTGGGAAGGGGGGTTCAGCAGGTCCAGGATACTGGGGGGAGGTTTGGGAGAAGGACCAGGTGAACACTGGGGACTTGTAGGTATGAGGTTCAGAGTAAGAGGTGAGAATGCTCTTATGGCAAAATGACAAGGAATGGTCAGTGGTTTAGGGTGTCAGTTGGGGGGCATTCAGAACAGGGCACACCTAGAACAGGCTTCTAGGGAGTGTGTGAATGTTCATTCTGTCATAATGTGTTGTGTCAGTGGGTGAAGATCCACATAATGAGCAGAAAGGAGTTGGACTGCCATCTTTGGGAGGACCGATTTGTTCAGAAATAGACAGGTGGGAGTCTTTCAAGAGCAAAAGCAGTTCCTAACAGGGAAGGACAAACCAGTATGTCAAGACCTCTTGCTGCATGTAACTATGAATCTTGTCATCCAATGAGTCAAGCCAGGGGGTCTCCATGGGTCCCGGTAGGATGGGGAGGGAGGAATAAAATAGCTCAAAGAGGGGGTATTTAGGGGTTAGTGGAAATGTTCTTCATTACCATACAGTGATGGGTACAGCACATGGTAAATATAATCAAAATTTATTAAATTGTCTAAAATGTAAACCATAGTGTAAACCATTGAAAATGTTTAGTAGCTATTTGTATATCAGTTGTAACAATGCTGTCATACACATATAAAAAGGTATTAATATGGGGGTGAGTAAAGTGGGAGGAGGTTGGATATATGACAGTCTTCTGCATTCTGTGTGTGACTTTGCTGCGACCTAAAACTTTGGAAAAAAATGAAAAATTATGAGACAGTGGGGAATGAGAGGGGGAAGGTGCCATGGTACAGACTGGACAACAGATATTGCAGTGATGAAAGGGTAAAGGTCAAAAATATTTTTCATTTTTTTTAATATCCCAATCTTTTAATTTAATTTTTAGTTTTTTAAATAATTTTTTATGTATTTTATCTCTTACATTTAAACTTATCATTATTATTTCATTTTCCTATTAATTGTATTCAGCTATTGTAATGGCTTCAGCTTTGAACCTTTGGATCACAGAAAGGTTACAATTGGGGTTGGGGAGGATTTTTACTGTCTGGTGTCAGGGATGGGGGAAACATGGGAGGAAGTTCACCTGAGCATACATATAAGGTATATAAAAATGTTCAAATGTTCACATGACACTGTCACAGTGGGTGGCAAATTACTCAATAAATGAGAGAATTCCCATCATGGAGAGCTCTGCCACATTCTCCAAGGGAGCAGCAACAGGGCCCCCCAGTGCAGGGGCAGTGACTGTTAAAGGTGGATGATCCACTGATGGGCCTTTGATGTTGATAACTAGCCTTATGAGTCGTTGCTCTTGAAATGGAAACTTAGCCTATTGTTTTGGGGTGCTTTAAGGTTGCATCCTGAGAACCCCCTTGTTGCTCAACTGTGGCCTCTCTCTAAGCCAAACTCAGCATATGAATGCATTACCTTCCTCCCAGCGTGGGACATGACTACCAGGTATAAGCCTCCCTGGCACCAAGGGATTGCTACCAAGTGCCAACTGGCAATATGACTGGAAAAAGACCTTCAATAAAAGGGGGAAAAGGTAAAGACAAAATAATTTGTATGGCTAGGAGACTTCAAAGTGAGGCAGGAGGTCATCCCAGAGGTAACGCTTATGCACATCTCAGTAGGATCTCATAGAATTTCAAAGTGGATCACCCCAAATAGTGGAGTTCCTGAGGGCTCTAGTGACACCCAGGTCCTATGCCAGAGCAGATAGCTCCAGAGTTTTGTGCCTTGCCAGTAAGCCCTACTTTAGTTTGTGCAGTGACAGAGTAGGAGTCAACTATGTCTTCCCTGCACATGTCTCATCTGCCCCTTCTATTCAAACCTATATTTGGTGCTGGAGTTTGTGGGTGTATGTCCAGAGACTTGAGTCTTTGGGCTGTCCATGTTCCAGCTGGGCCCAGAACCTTGGTGAAGCAGCAACTGCTACCCTACAGCTCATTGGACTCACCCAGGAGTCCAGGCGGTGTGATGATGATGGACAACAGCCATCGCTGGGAATGGAGAGAGTCTGCAGCTGCAGCCAGGATAATCCAATCCATCCTCCACATGGGATGTAAGCCTCCTCTCAATTGGAGGTGGACTGGTTATCATTTTCCCAGACTCCTCAGGACTGGGGGAAGAACTATGGTCTAAAGTTGACCTCCTTGTATTCTACTATAGACATATTGTGATTCAAGCATTGGAAGAAATTACAACATTAATGTGGAGCCAGTGGCCACTGGAAGCTCTGGGGGAAGGGAGAGGGAAAAGTAGTTGTAATACAGGGCCTTTACCAGGAAAGGGAATTATCCTGAGTGACATTGCAATGACAGATAGAGGCCATTTTATATCATTATATAACATGCAGAACTGTGTGGGAGACAGTGTGGTCTACAATGTGAACTATGGTCCATGTTAATGGCAAAGCTCCAGGATGTGTTTATCAATTGCAATGAATGTGCCACACTAATGAAGGATGTTTATGTGGGAGATTATGGGAGGTGTGGGAGGTGGGGCATATAGGAATCCCTATATTTTTTGTGTAACATTTATCTAATCTAAGTATCTTTAAAAAATTAAATTAAAAAAAAGAGAATGTGCCTGGAGGTTTAAAAAATGTAAAATAATCTATTAATAAATATGAAAGATTTATTGTTATGTAGGTCTCAGGGGGAATGCTAAGGGATTTGGAGTCTTTCTTTTTGGAGTAATAAAATTGTTCTAGAATTTTTAAGGTGATGAATGTACAACATTGTGATTATACTGAAAGTCATTGATTATATACTCTGGATAGAATAACCAGAAACAGCAGCTATGTACTGTGGGTGAAGCATAGAGAGATTGAGAGGTTAGGAATTTTCTTGTGTGGTTCTTTGTCTGTTTTCTTTTGTTTATTACTATTAATATTGAAATAATTAAAATGCTCTAATAATGATTAAAGTGATGAATGCACACCTATGTGATTATACCAAACACCATTGGTTGAAGAACTTGGAGGAATCTTATGCTTTACTAATATGTATCAATAAAATTGAATTAAAAAGTGTAAGAAAAGGAAGGAACTAAGATATTGGGGGTAAATGAAATAGAGAATTGAAAAACAACTGAGTGAATCAACAAAAGAAAAAGGTGATTCTATGAAAAAAATAAAATAAAATTGATAAATCCTTATTTGGACTAAAAAAGAAAATAAATAAAAATACATGAATAGCTAAAATAAAAAATGATGATAGTGATATTATTACTTGTCTTATAGTAATAAAAATGATAATAAGATAGTATTAAGAACAATAAATGAAACAAATGGAAAAATTTGTATAAATACAGAAATCATCTAATTGACTAGTAGAAACACAAATCCTTAAATTCCTATAACAAATACACAGAATGTAAAAATAAACCAAAACTCAAATAGGCAAAATCCAGGACCAGATGACTTCACTGGTAAATTAAGGTCAATTCTTATGAGGTTTTTGGAAGAGGTATGTTCTGCCCATATATACCTTTCCAAAAGTTTTATGTGCAAAGCCATCTCAATTAACACAAGTAGAACCAAATAATCATTAGTCTACTTAAGGAATATATTGGAACTTTTTCTTATCTTTGCTAAAATATTTGCTTATGCAATTAATGCATTGTCAATTTTCTCTAAAAGAAGCTGGTTGAATTTAATTAAACCTATAAATAAAATTGAAAGTATTTAAATTTCCAGTCAATACCCTTATAAGAGATTTATAATTTCTCTGTTCTCTTGTTGAAATAAATATGGCATCTATTAACTAAATTGTAATGGTCCAAACCTGTCTCTGCCCTTGAGGAATGTCAGGCAGCAAAAAACAGAGAGTTCTGTGATCTCAACAATTGAAAATGACTATATTAGAAGTGTAAAGACATTCAAGCGTAAGGTGCTGTGAATAAAATTGTAACTATTGTGCTTAACATAAAGAGAAGGCTGGTAAATCTATATTATCCACACTTAAAATATGGGGAACAATGTAAATTTATATGAAAATATAAAAACAATTTGATTGTTAAGAAGAGCAATCCTGTGGTCACAATAAGCCTCAAAAAATGTCCTCAAATTTTATTCAAGCAAAGGTGAATAATACTAATTGGATCAGATTAAGGAAGAATATGTCTTAGGACACTGTCAAAAACAAGGCATAAAATTATGAAGAATTCATGGAACTGTATATGTGTGTATAATACTAATAAAAGCAGGCAACACAGTAGGTACAATCGCCATTATCACATGGTAAGTAGCATTAGAGAGTATTGTTCACACCCAAGGCTCCACTCTCTGCATAACATCATACAGGGGTTCAATACATCAACCCACCACCAACACCTTGCATTGTTGTGAGACATTTTTTACAAATTATGAAAGAATATCATTAATAATATTTTGACATGTAAGAAATTTAAAAAATCTTTGTCTGTCACTTAGGGATTTTGTTTCTCTCCCTTCTCATCATATAAAACAGCTGGACAGATTTTCAGATATGTAGGAGAAGGTTGCATAGACTAGCTGCAAATAAGGACAGTAAGAAATTATATATTTTGAAGGTAAACTACACTTCAAACACTACAAGTAGATCTGATAAGCTCATGAATTCAGCACCCTGTCAGTGGGCCTGACTTTGATATTTATATTCTCCAGTGTAACAGTGTTAGACTCATTTATATTTTTCCTAAACATGGCTCTTCTGCCACTTCTATTTGAACCTATAGTTAGCACTATACTTGTTAAATATATGCTTGAGGGACTTAAATCTTTGGTCTGTTCATGAAACATTTCAGCTATAAATCTCAGCAGAATTGCATTACCTACTGTTCAGTTCACTGGACTTAACCAGGACAGCTAGCAAGGAGAGGATGATGGAAAATGCCCATCCCAAAGAACAAAGTGTGTCTACAACAGAGAGTAAGATAGTTCCATCCATCTGCCCAATGGGCTCTAAGCTTCCACTTAATTAGAAAGAGAGTGGGCATCACCATCTCCAAAGCCTCAAGATTGGAGAATGAACAATTGACTAAAGTGGACTGATTATTCTATTATAGATATTATTCTAGCAATGGATTTATGTAGATGTATTATTATTCTATTGTATACTTATTATTATTCTAGCAATGGAAGAACTTTTATCATTGATATAATGACTGTGGCCATCAGAGATTCTAAGGAGAGGGAGAGGGAAGAATAGGTGTCATATGGGGATATATTTGTGACATTGGAATTGTCCTGCATGTCATTGCAATGAGAAATACAAGCCAGAATATATTTTGCCATTACCTACGAAATTGTGCAGGACAGTTGGTTAACTATAATGTAAACTATAGTCCCCAGTTCGTAACAATGACTAAATATTAGTGCATCAATTGAAACAAAAGTAGGACAATAATGAAGGAGGTTATTAATGTGGGAAAGTGTGAGAAGGGAAGGGGTTGGGGCATATGGGAATCCCATATTTTTTTTTTTATGTAACATTTATGTAATGTAAAGCTTCTTTTAAAAATACAAAATATAATATTGGTATAATAAAAAAAAAATAGATATCATCCAGCATAAAAAAATATGAATTTTTATCCAAAAGTGATTATTCTCTTTGTATTATAATTAAAAGGGAAAAGAAAAAACTGAATCATTATTAAATCCAAGGAGAGATGGGCTGAATTTCAAAATTATTTTGCAATTAACATGACAGGTGAACATGGAAGAACTTATACATGCATCCCTGCTTAAATTTAACTAGCTCCAGACTCTTACTGGTGTTACCCACGTAATAGTATTTAATCACACTCTGGATGCCTTTCTGGTAAGCGACCATTCTGCAATATTTCATCAGTTTAAGGTCCATCTCTTTTTAAGGCATTTTGTTCTATTTAGATTTCAGACATTTATTGTTAATTTATTTTCATGCATTATGTCATCTCTTTTCTATGAGTTGAACATTGATTCATCTGCAATGTTATTGTTCATTTTGTTTGGTAAAATGCTATCAATCAGGTAGAATTTGTCTGTGTCACATTAATTTCTTTATTAGAAAAAGTATAGGTTTACAGAAAATTTATGAAAATATACATTCTTATATACCACCCTATTGTTGATGTCTAGTTTGCATTTGTGCAGACCTTTGTTACAATTAATTAAAGATTAAAGTATTACTACTTACAATAGTCCATAGCTTACATTCCGTGTATTTTCCCCATAACATGGCTGTCAGTATCATCACAGAGTTATACTCTTAACAGCGCAGTAAATTTTACATTTTCACTACTGCAAAAAAGAAAAATTCCATACTCTCTCATAATCCTCAGTTGTTGCCCTAAGCTTAGCATTGAGATGCTATCTTCTTTGAAATTGATGAAATTATAATCTTAATTACTCTAATAAATAAGTTATATTAGTTGTATTATTCCCATATTTCACCATATTATGAAAACCTTATATATAAGTCAGGGTTCTCTAGAGAAACAGAATCAACAGGAGATATCTGCCAATAGTATGAGATTTTATGAGTCTCTCATGTGACTATGGGGATGCACAAGTCCACATTCTACAGGCAGGCCCCGATGAAAGTCCAATGAAGGTCCTGAAGAGTTTCCAGGAGACTCTGGCTGTCCAAACACAAGCTGGGAAATTCTCTCTGAATGCTGAAATCACTGTCCTTTATAAGGCATTCAACTGATTGGATAAAGCATCATTAATTGCTGATGGCAATCTTCCTGGCTGATGTAGATGTAATCAGTTATCTATGTAATACACTCACTGGTAACTAAAGTCCACAAATGTCCTTGTATTGCAAGAAGCCCAGTGATTGCTTGAGCAAAATACTGGGCACAATTACCAGCTGAGTTGACACATTAGCCTAACCATCACATTCCACCACTTGTCAACTTGGCAACCATACACATTTCCTTAAATCATACTTAGACTCTCAGTGAAAACAATAACAGACATGCATGCATATATACATATTTCTTCCTAACAATGTTTAACCCTCTTGCCTACAACTGGAAATGCATTAATTCCCTTAATTCCCTACAGAATAAGGTGTAAGTCCTTGGGTAATATTCACTCTTAAACTTGACATCCTGAAATATTATGACATGAAACTAATACAACTTGTCATATGATAAGGGAAAAGGGTGGGGAAGAAAACAAAGAAATTAATTTTGAGTACATATACAATTATACTCATAATGAAACAAGAGAGATCATGACCATTACAGTCCTCATTTCTATAACCGGTCACATGGTCAAACTTCATATTTATCAATACCTTCTTCCACTACCCATTCCATGTTCCCGTTACCCTCAGCAAGCACTTCAGCTGGCCGTGGTTCTTTGCCTGGTGGGGTGACCCAAACTTTCATTCCTGAAAATTCTGGGCCATTTTAGTCCTGCTTGGTTTGGGTTGTTGCAATTTTCTATTGACTTTAATCACAGGGCATGGCAGTACTAGGAGATGCCCTAGGGGATATCCTGTATTCCAGGCAAACTCTTCTTTACCCTCATTATATAGATGCAGCCCTATTTCCCCTTGAAAGATGGGATCAATCATGCCAACCAGTGCAGTAACTCCCTTTTTTGTCTGTTAATTCAGAGATAAAAGTAGCTCAAAGTGGCCAAGTGGCAGTCTTTATTTCCAGCTCAGTGGAATTATTGTCGAGTTCCCTGGTGGCTGCACTCCTCCTTTTGGGACTAAAACCTGTAGACTAGCAAGAGCTTAAGGTTGCAGGGACAGGAAGCAAAAATTTTCCTAAAGGGTCACTTTGGGTAATAGGAATTGGTGCCACTCCCATTTCCACCCCTTGATTCCTGGACCCATGAATCCTGGTTATGGGAGAAACAGCACTATAGAGTGGATGCTGATTTAGAGCATACACAGAATCCTGGAGAACATTGTCCCATCCCTGCAAGGTATTGCCACCTATTTGGCACTCTAATTGAGCCTTCAAAAGGCCATTCCACTATTTGATCACTCCAGCCGCTTCAAGGTGATGGGAACATGGTAAGACCAGTGAATTCCATGGGCATGTGCCCATTTCCACACACTATTTGCTGTGAAATTGGTTCTTTGATTGGAAACAATGCTGTGTGGAATGCCATGGTGGTAGATAAGACATTTGGTAAGTCCACAGATTGTAGTTTTGGAAGAAACATGGTGTGCAGATAATGCAAACCCATATCTGGAGTATGTGTCTATACCAGTTAAAACAAATGCTGCACTTTCTGTGGTGGAAGTTGTCTAATGTAGTCAACCTGCCTCAAGGTAGCAGGCTGGTCACGTTGAGGAAAGGTACCATATTGGGGGCTGAGTGTGTGTTTCTGCTGAAGGCAGATTGGACATTCAACAGTGACTGTAGCAAAGTCAGCCTTGGTTAGGGGAAGTCCATATTTCTGAACCAATGCATAACCTCCATTCCTACCTCCATTGCCACTTTTTTTCATAAGAACATTGGACAATGACAGGAGTGACTAGGGAAAGAGGGTGGGCATTAGGCACAAATCTTCCTCTGCTGAATTAACCTTCTGTTAAGCATTCACATGGGACACAAATGTTTTCATGTTTTTCCTGCTTAGAAAAGTCTATCCCCTTACCTCTTCCCCAGGCCTCTTTGTCACCAATTTTCCAATCATGTTCCTTCCAAGTCCCTGACCATCCAACTGAAGCACTGGAAACAACCCATGAATCAGTGTACAAACAAACCTCTGGCTATTTCTTTATACAAGCAAAATGAACAAGCAGGTGCACTGCTTGAAGTTCTGTTCACCAGGAAGATTTGATTTCATCACTCTCTTTCATGGATGTGCAAGAAAAGGGCTGCAGAACTGCGGAAGTCCACTTTTGAGTGATACCTGCATACCATGCAGAACCATCTGTAAACCAGGTCCAAGATTTCCCTTCCTCAGTCAATTGATTGTGAGGGACTCCCCAAAAGACCAAAGCTGTGGGCTTGGAAAGAGAAGGTAATATCACAGGGGTGGTGGCCATGGGTATTTGGGCTACTTCCTCATGTACCTTACTTGTGCCTTCAGGGGCTTCTCAATTCCTATCTCATATATACTTTTTCTTACTTTATTATGAAGTGCTTCTGTGCACACCCAACTTTTTGATTTGGTGGGTCATACAATATCCAGCTCATGATAGATATCATCGTAACTTGATGGTCCATGGTTAAGCGTTCAGTCTCTATGAAGGCCCAGCAGCAGACCTAAAGCTGTTTCTCAAAAGGAGAGTGTTTATGTGCAAAGGATAGCAGGGCTTTGCTCCAAAATACTAAGGGTCTACATTCTGATTGTCCTATAGAGGCCTGCCAAAATCTCCAGACAGCATATCTATTTGCCACTGAAACTTGCATTACCAGTGGATCTGCTGGATCATATGGCCCAAAGCGGTAGTGCAGCTTACACAGCAGCCTGGACATGTCAAAGAGCCTCCTCTTGTTCTGGTCCCCAGTCAAAACTATCATTCAGTAAATGGGCCAGAATAGCACACCCAAATGAAGAATGTGTTGTCTCCAAAATCCGAAGAAACCAGCTAAGCACTGTGTCTCTTTTTTGGAAATAAGAATGACCAGGTGCAACAGCTTATCCTTCACTTTAGAAGGGATATCTTGACATGCCCCACACCACTGGACCCATAGAATTTCACTGAGGTGGAAAAACCCTGTATTTCTGTTGGATTTCTCTCCTATCCTCTTTCATGCAAATGCCCTAACAGTAAGTCTATAGTCTTTGCAACTTCTTGCTCATTAGGTTCTATCAACAAGATATCATCAATATAATTGACCAGTATGATATCTTGTGGGAGTGAGAGATGATCAAGTTCCCTGTGGACAATATTATGACAGAGGGCTTGTGAGTTGATATACCTCTGAGAAAGGACAGAGGAGGTATACTGCTGGCCTTCCCAGTTGAAAGTAAACTGTTTCTGGTGGTCTTTAGTAATGGAAATTGATAAAAAAAAGCACTTACCAGATCAACAGCTGCATACCAGGTACAAGGGGATGTGTTGATTTGATCAAGCAATGATACCACATCTGGAAAAACAGCTGCAATTGAAGTCACTACCTGGTTAAGTTTACAATAACCTACTGCCATCCTCTAAGATCCATCTATTTTCTGAACAGGCCAAAAAGAGGAGTGGAATGGGGATGTGGTGGGAATCACTATCCCTGCATCCTTCAAATCCTTGATTGTAGCACTAATCTCTGCCATCCACCCAGCAATCTGGTATTGCCTTTGATTTACTATCTTGCTATATAGAGGCAGTTCTAGTAACTTCCACATGGCCTTTCCAACCATAATATCACTCACTCCACAAGTCAGGGATCCAATGTAGGGATTCTGTCAGTTACTGAGGATGTCTATTTCAATTATGCATTCTAGAATCTGGGAAATAACCACAAAATGTGTCCAGGGACACACTGGGCCCACTGTGAGATGGACCAGAGCTAAAACTCCATCAATCACCTGACCCCCATAAGCCCCTACTCTGACTGGTGGACCACAGTGATGTTTTGGGTCTCTTGGAATTAATGTCACTTCTGAGCTAGTGTCTAATAATCCCCCAAATGCCTGATCATTTCTTTTTCCCCAGTGCACAGTTACTCTGATAAAAGGCTGTACATCTTCTTGGGGATAGGTGGGAGGAGGATTAACAGTGTAAATTTTTGGCAGTTTTACAAGATCCTTCCCCAAGGGGATCTGGCCTTATCCTCATTTAAGGGGCTCTGGGTCGGTAAACTGTCTCAAGTCTGGGAATTGATTAAGAAGACACGATTCTCTGCATCTGTAATTTGAATTAAGGTTTTGTTCATTCGACCTAGAACTCTTCTGCTTATACAGATCCTGAAGAAATTTAGTAGGCTGCCCATGTATTTCACTTCTAGGTACCCCATGATCTATTAACCAATGCCATTACTCTATGTGACTCAGACTATTTTTTTTTTTTGAAATTTATTTTTATTTTATATATATATATATATATATATATACACATATATTTTAAGAGGTGCTTAGATTACCTAAAATATTACACGGAACCCACTGGGATTCCCATGTTGCCCACCTCCCACACCTCCCACCACATCCCACACAAACATCTCCCACAGTGTGGCCCACCAACCTCAATGAACTTACACATCCTGGAGCCTTGCCACCAACCATAGACCACAGTTCACACTGTAGACCACACTCTCTCCCACTCAGTTCTGAGTGGTGTGTGCTGATTTAAAATGGCCTACATCCATTGCCACAACAGTACTCAGGACAACCTCCAACTCCCAAAGAAGCCCCTGTATTTCAACTGCTCATCCCCTCCCTACCCAAAAACTGTCAAGTCCTGTTTTGAATCTACCTTTCATTGTGGTAACAATGCCCACCTTGTCTTTGGTGATTAACTCCCAATACTTGACTTGTGCTGTACTGAAATCGGATCATTCCCATGATGTTTAAGGATTCTAATTCCATTACAGCCCTCCCTACAGTAATATCTGTACCACAGAGAAGTGCATCCACAGAGCTCTTCAGGGAAGATGGGGTTAGTCTTGCAAATTTATTTCTCATAGTCCTAGTTAAAGTTGTGTCCTATGGATATTCCTGGTGTAGGTGGGCAGGTCTCAAATGGTAAATACATTGTAGCATTCCAATCCCTCTAGGCCTTTGAATTCCCTCTTCTACTGTATACCGGGGTAAATTGGGCATCTCAACCCAAGACATGCTAGGCCATTTTTTGGTCCATGTTTCAGTCAGCCACCAAAACAAACTCTTAGAGCCCTTTCTAACCCTTTGAGCTACAGCATGGAATTCAGAATTTCTGCTTAGTGGGCCCATATCAATAAATTCAGCATGATCCAACTTGATATTCCTTCCACCTTATCTCATATCCTTAGTATCCATCCCCATACATATTCCCTGATTTCTGTCTATATAAGTTGGAAATCTCACGCAATTCTTTCAGAGTATAGCATACTTCCTCATGGGTACACTGTGTATTTCACCTTTGGGGGTTTGTGATTTGAGTCTAGTAATAGGTCACAAAGACAAGAGGGGTGGGTGGGGGTGGGTAAGGAGAAGGATTAGAAATTTCTTGCAAGCTACTGACTTCAGGGCATTCCTTTGCATTTTCTTCTGGTGACACAGGATTAATCTCTTCAGGCAGGAATTGGAAGGCAGATTCCTCAGGGCAAACTGGAGCCTGGGCAGTGCATGCCAGAGTTTGGTTGGTACCTGCCTCAGTGCTGGAAGGAGGTCAGACTCCCTGGTACAAGCTGGAGGCTGGATGATACAAGGTTGACAAGGTGTGGTCTCCACAGTTTAGGCCATTGCAGACTTATCTGGTAAAGTCTCAGCAGAATTTAGGGTTCCAATGTCCCCAACCAATATTATCATCATCCCATATGTCTCCATCCCAATCCTCTTGGTTCCACTGCCTTTCAAGCAATTCATTCACTTTAACTGCAGAAAACCTGCATGGTTGTGATTTTAGTTCCCTTTGTAACTCTGATACCCATACAATGAGTATTTGAGTTTGGTTCTCATATATCTCAAGTCTGTGGCTACAGGAGACATTCTCTTTCAGAGCACACATAGAAAGTTTCACATCATTCATTCAGCATTTAAGTTTTAAATTTGAAGCCTTTAGCTCATCCCTTTCTTTTGTTACTGTATCCAGAGTATCTATGAGAAGCCAGCCAATATCATTGTACCCTTTGACTCCATAAAACTCTGGCAAAGCATTGAAAACATCCTCACCCAGATCCTTGCTTCTTATAATCATGGAAGTAGGGAAACCAGTGATGATATTTTGCATATCTCTATTACCAAATCACACCATGGACTATTAGTGGCCACTTCATTATTGGAATGGGAGTCATTAGTATTCTTGAGTCCATTGAGAGTAGAGAGCCAATTGCAAATCTCACAAAACCACCTCAGACATCCCATGTTTAAGACTCTGTTCCTCAAGAACCACTCCCAGTAGGGAAACAGAATTAACAGGAGATAACTTTCAATATTATGACATTTTATAAGAGTCTCTCACATGACCATGGGGATTCACCAGTCAAGGATCCACAGGCAGGCTGCAAACCAGGCACTTTGATGAACATCCAATGAAGTTCCTCTATGAGTTTCTGGGAAATGCTGGCTGTCCAAAGACTAGCTGGGAAAAAACTCTATGAATGCTGAAATAACTTCTCATTTTCAGGCATTAAACTGTTGCATAAAGCACCACTCATTGTTGACGGCAATCTTCCTGGCTGTTGTAGATGTAATCAGCTATCTATGCAGTAGACTCACCAGGAACTAAAGTCTATAAATGTCCGTGTATTACAATTAGCCCAGTGTTTGCTTTACCAAACAACTGGGAACAATTACATGACTGAGTTGACACATTAGTCTAATCATCACATCTTATAATACAGACATACATTCTTGTAGTTCATTGAAGAATATTCTTGTATTTCACCTTCCACTATCAAGTTCACTATATTATAGAGTCTCAACTTGATCTTCTAACTTCATTTCTTTTGATATTTGTGACCCTAGACTATGCCTTTCAGCCATGATCTCATTTAAAAACCAGCACTGTTTATTATACTCATTTTAATGTGTAACCTTCAGCTTTATCCTTTTACAAACAACTTTATTAAAAATTCTACATACATTAAGCATCATCTATACTTTCTCAACCCTTTTGTGTCTAGCTTAAGTCATTAAACCTTATGTGGTTCATTGATGATATCATATACATACTGACAACATTTCTTGTTATCACTGAGTAGTATTCCATTTTATGTATATAGCATATTTTATTTATCCACTCGTCAGTTGATGGGCACTTGGGATGCTTCCATCTTTTAGCATCTGTGAATAAGGCTGCTATAAACAATGCTGGGCAAATATTTGTGTATGCCACTGCTTTGAGTTTTTGGAATATATTCCTAGTCTCAAGATTCCTGATTCATATGGCAAATACATATTTAGCTTCTTGAGGACACACCAAGCAGTCTTCCACAGAGTTTGCACCATTTTAAATTCCTACAAACACTGGAGGAGTGTTCCTATTTCTTTAAACCTCTACAGCACTTGTAATTTTCCATTTTTTAAATAATGGCCAACAAATGCATGAAATTATACCTTGTGGTTTTGATCTGCATTTCCCTAAAAGCTATGGATTGTGAACATGTTTTCATTTTGGTCATTTGAATTTCCTCTTTAGAAAAATATCTACTCAGGACTTTTGTTCACTTTTTATTGGTTTGCTTGTCTTTTTATCATTGTGTTATACAATCAGTTTATATAACATGGATAAACTTTATCAGATATGTGGTTTTCAAATATTTTCTCCCATTGTTAGGCAGTCTTTTAACTTTCTTGACAAAGTCAATTAAAGAGCATAACTGTTTAATTTTGATGAAGTCCATTTATTTACTTTTTCTTTCATTGCTCTTGCTTTGGGTGTGAGATTTAAGAAATCACTACATAGCACCAGATCTTGAAATTGTTTTCCTACACTGTCTTCTAAGAGTTTTTGGTTTCTAGCTTTTATATTCAGGTCTTTGATTCATTTTGAGTTAATTTTTATGTAAGGTGTGATACAGGGGTCCTTTTTCTTTTATATGGTTATGGCTATCCAATATGTCCAGCACCACTTGTTGAATAGACTGTTCTGACTTGGCCTGGTGGTTTTGAGACACTTGTCAAAAACCACTTGACCATACATGTGAGAGCCCATTTCTGAGCACTCAATTTTATTCCTTTGGTCAATATGCCTAGCTTTATGCCAATATCATTCTGTTTTAACCCCTGTAGCTAATTATTAAGCTTTAAAGTTAGGAAGTGAGACTTACCTAACTTCATTATTTTTTTCTAAGATTCTTTTGGTTATTCATGTACTCTTACCCTTCCAAATAATTTTGGTAATTGTCCTCTCTCCTACTGCAAAAGAGGCTGTTTTGAGTTATTGTGAATGCATTGAATATGTAAAACAATTTTCGTAGAATTGACATCTTGTTGAAATTTAGTTTTCTAATCCATGAACATAGAATATCCTTCCATTTATTTAGGTCTTTTTTGTTTTATATTAGAAAAGTTTTGTATTTTCCTGAATATATGTCTTTTATATCCTTAAGCTTTTTCCTAAATATTAGATATTTTTAGATGCTATAGTAAATGGAACTTTTTCCCCTGACTTCTGTCACTAATTGCTCATTAGTAGTATAAATAAACACTACAGATTTTTGCATATTAATCTTGTATCTCATGTTTTTTGAACTTCTTTATTTACTCTAGTAGTTTGTTTTTTATTTTTCAGGATTTTCTAGTTATAGGATAATTTCATCAGCAAATAATGTAAGTTTTACTTCTTCCTTTCCTCTTTCAGTGCCCTTTGTCTCTTAATCTAGCCTAATATATGTAGCTAGAACTTCTAGCACAATATTGAATAACATTGGTAACAATGAGCATCTTTTCTTGTTCCTGCTCTCAGCATTTAGTCTTTCAGTATTTCACTTTGTGTACCTTTTTAACTGTGGGTTTTTCATATATTTTGTCATGTTGAGACTATTTACTTCTATTTCTACCTCTCAAAGTGTTTTTTTTATTTTTTTATTTTAATAATCAAAAGATGCTGGGGGTTTGACTCAGTGGTTGAGTAGTTCCTTCCCATATATGAGGACCATATTCATTGTAAAATATTTTTCTGTATCAATCGAGATGATTATATGATTTTTCTTATTCAATTTATTGATGTGGTGTATTACACTAATTTGTTTTCTTGTGTTAAACCATCCTTGTATACCTGCTATAAATTCAAATTGATCATTGTCTATAATTGGTTTATTGTGCATTTGGATACAATTAGCAGATGGTTTGTTGAAGATTTTTACATCTATATTCATTAGATAACTTGGTCCAACATTTTCTTTGTTCATCATATGTTTGGCTTTTGTATTAGGTGATATTGGCATCAGATAATCAGTTTGATAGTGTTCCTTCCTGTTCAAATTTTTGGAAGAGTTTGAACAAGATTAGTATAAAATTTTCTCTAAGGTTTGGTAGAGTTCCCTCATGCCACCATCTGGTCCTGGACATTTCCTTTTGTGGAGATTTTTGATGATTTTTTCAAATTCTATACTTGTTATTTATTTGTTGAGGTCTTTTTCTTCTCTGGTTATTGTAGGTTGCTTCTTTGTCTGTCTCTAGGAATTTTTGCACTTTGTCTATGCTTTTTAGTTTGGTGACATACAGCCATTCATAATGTCTTTTTTTTATCCTATTTCTGTTGTTTCACTAGTAATCCTGCCTCTTAATTCTTATTTTATTTATTTGCATATCTTTTTTGTTTGTCAGTCTTGCTAAGGATTTTTCTATTATTTTCATCTTCTTGAAAAATCACTGTGGCAGTTTGATATTATTGATGAATTCCAAAAATAAATATTGATTATGGTTGTAAACTGTTCTGTTTTCTGGGCATGATAACCTTTGATTGTATTAAATTCAGAGGTTTCACTTTTTCCTTATTAAATTAATTTTAATGCTTTGATTTGGACACATCAGTAGGATGTTGAGTCCTCACCCCCTTGGTGGGCATACACTCACACAGAAAATGACACAGTAGAGGAGAGAGCTTGGTTTTGATGCTGGAGCCCTGGGGAGAGAGTTTAGAGTATTGCCTGATAGTTTACAGCTGGCCTTGTGGAAAGAGCAGAGCAACTGAGACCAGATGAGATAAGCCCCAGGAAGAGATTTGAGTTTTATTCCAGCTGGTGCCATGGAGCCTTAAAAAGAAGAGTAAGGCTGAACCTTGCTCCAACATCTGGCAACAGACTTTGCTGAGTGAAGTAACATATTCTCTATGGCCTTGTGACTGTAAGCTTCAACAGAAAATAAATAACCTTTATAAAAGCCAATAGATTTCTGATACTTTGTATCAGCATCACTTTGGCTGACTAACACAGAAATTGGTACCAGAGAGTGGGGTGGTGCTTTTGCAATTACCAAAATGCTGAAATGGTTTTATAAATGGTAAGGGGTATTTTTTGGAGGAACTGTGAAATGCTTTATAGAAAATGCCTAGATTGCTTTGAAGAGAGTGTTTTTAGGAATATGGACACTAAAGAGTCTTTTTATGAGGACTTCAGAGTAAATGATGAAGCTACTTTTGGAAACTGGAAGAAAGGGGATCTGTATTTTAAAGTTCAAGATAACTTAGGAAGATTAAATCCTGATGTTTTATGAAAGGCAGAATTTGAAAATGGTGAGTCTGGACATTTAGCTGAAGAAATTTCCAAAATAAACTCAGAGAATGCAGCTGGCTTCTCCTTGCCACTTACAGTAAATTGCTAGATGAGAGAGATAAGCTGAGAACTGAATTGTTGGGTACAAAGTAACCGGAAACTAATCCTGGAAATTCCAAGCCTCTGGAAAACAAGCTTCCTGAAGATAGTGTCCCATTTAAGGACTTGACTTTGCTTGGAACTTGTAAGTCAGAATTGAAAATGTAGTTACATCAGAAAGAATTGTAGAATGTCTTAGTGTCTGACGGCTTGGACCTCTTCTTCCTTCATGCTAAACCAAAATGATTTCTGTGAGAGCTGTATGAACAAATCCACTGTCAGCTTGGAAAAAAGGGACATGGAGGTGAGATATGGAAGGGAAAATGTCTTTAAGAAGAAAACCCTGGAAGCTAATGTCTGGAATTAAGACATCTCTTTTGGCCAAGAGAATGATCCCAAGAATGATTACAGAGAGGTTGATTTTGCCCTGACATTTGAAGAGGTTGTATGTTCCAGCACCATGTTCAGGGAGAGTTTTGCCAACCCAGAGTACAGAGAGGGTGAAGCACATTCACCAAGGGTTGCAGAGAGTAAGGTTGACACTCCATAGGTCTGAGAGTGTGGGCCTGCCCCACCATAGATTATGGAGACCAGGTTGCCAACTCATGGCTCTGAGAGGGTTGGGCCTTTAGGCCAGATATTATGGTGGTTGCTACCTCCCCTCATTGTACTAAATGGGTTGAGACTCTGCCCCCAAAGATTGGGTAAGTTGTGGCCATCGGCTCAACATTCTTGGAGAGTGAAGTCTGGAACTCAGTCACCATCCAGATGCTTGATGAGGTTGGAACCAAGAAAATGCCCATTGGGGAAGCCTGTAAAATGGGTGGGCCCACATAAGGGCTCAGGGAGAAGAAATCTTTACCTTGAGAATCACACTTAGACTTTTATATCTAATGAATTATAATCTGCAGGTTTACAGTGTTTAGGGCACATGTGACTCATGTTTCCCTCCACAATTTTCCTTGTGGTAATGCAAATGTTTATCCTTTATCTGTCCCTTTTTATACTGGAAGTGGATAATTTGTTTTGTAAATTTCAAAGGTCTACAGCCAGATGGGACTCTGCCCCAAGACAAACTCTATTCTTATAAACTGATTGCAATATGATTTTACACTTAGCATTGTTACTGATTTAAGTTTTTTTAAAAAAATATTATGTTTTTGGAATTCAGAGGTTGGAGTGTGGAAGTTTGATATTATTTTTGAATTCCAAAAGGAGATATTGATTAGGTATGAAAAACTTTCTGTTCCCCTGGGCATGATACCCATTGACTATTAAATTCAAAGGTTTATTTTTGTTTGATTAAATAAAGATTATAGTTTTCACTCAGTCACATCATTAGGGCATGTAAGGTTGAGTCTCCAATCCCTTAGTGGGCTATATAAATGGACACTACATCAAGGAGACAGAAGAACACAGAGGACTTACACATCCTGGAGCCTTGCCACCAACCATAGACCACAGTTCACACTGTAGACCACACTCTCTCCCACTCAGTTCTGAGTGGTGTGTGCTGATTTAAAATGGCCTACATCCGTTGCCACAACAGTACTCAGGACAACCTCCAACTCCCAAAGAAGCCCCTGTATTTCAACTGCTCATCCCCTCCCTACCCCAAAAGTATCAAGTGGCCACTGGCTCCACCTCATTGTTATAATTTCTTGCATTGCTAGAATCACCATATGTGAACAAGAGAATACCATCAAGTCCACTCTAATCCATAGTTCTTCCCCCAATACTGAGGGGACTGGGATGGTGATGTCCACTCCAACTCCAAGTGAGAGAGGGCTTATATCCCATGGATATGGTGGGTTTGATGATCCTGCCTGCAGATGCAGGCCCTCTCCATTCCCTGTGATGGCCATTGCCCATCGTTGTCTCCTCACCAGGTGACTTGGATGAGTCCATTGAGCTGTAGGGTAGGAGTTGCAGCTCCTGTTTGTGTGGGATGTGGTGGGAGGTGTGGGAGGTGGGCAACATGGGAATCCCAGTGGGTTCTGTGTAATATTTTGGGTAATCTAAGCACCTCTTAAAATATATGTATATATATATATATAACATTTTTGTAAGCAAATACACATATATGCATATATATTTATATATCATTTTGCAAATGTTTGTATGTATTATGAGAATTTTGATTTTTACCCACAATAAAAATAAATTAAAAAAAAAAAAAAGAACACAGAGGAAGAGAGAGAGCTCCATAGACAGGGCAGAGACCTCTCACAGATAGATAAGCCATTTACCTGATACTTTTCAGTGCTAAGAAAACCACAGGAAAGGAGAGGAGACTTATTCCAACCTACAGCTGAGATTGGAAGAAGCTGGGAACATGGAAACATGAGAGGAAGAAGGAAGGCTGAAACCTCATAGACACCAGCAATCATCTTTGGTGAGAAAATACATCTTATTGTACCTTGAGTTAGACTCTTTATGGCTTTGTAAGTGTAAGCTTCTAAGCCAAATAAAGAACCTTTATAAAAGCCAACTGATTTAGGGTACATTGAATCAGTACCCTTTGGCTAACACAAGATGTGAAATTATTTGTTTATGTTTATTATAAATAAAACAAGAACATCAATACCAGTGCTCATATTGACACTTTCCACCATTTTGCTGCTACGGGGAATAAGTCATTTTCCTTTTTTCTAATCTTCCAATCCATGTTAATCACTCCACTTAATAGGTGATAAATATGAACTATGTAGAGAATGGTATCCTGGGAAATGTAGTTTCCACAATCCGTCTGCTATGAAACTACAAAAGACACCTGGGTGAAAATAATAGCACCTGAAAACATACAATCTAGCAAATGAAGAAAGATCCTTATGCTAGAAATGGTGCTACTGTAGAAGAATTTATGATCATTTAATGTAATGAATCTTCAATGGAAAATTCTCCATTTTCTAATACATGATTGCAACACACACACACACACAAAAAAAAAAAAAAAAACAGAAAAAAATCTTAAGGTTTCCTCAAAAAACTTCTAAAGTGTTTTTGTATTAATTATATTTAGAAACTTAATGGTCCCAATTACTTATTAAATAATGATGGAATTAAGTGAAAAAAAGGCCAAATTAATTCAAAAATTGTTTTCAAACTCTGCCTTTGCTTAGTAATTATAGTGCTGTTATTTATTTATTTATTTATTTCTCTATTAGTAGATAGTTTTTTGCTTAAAAACTACTTATAAAATTTATCAAATATCATGGAGTCTAACTTTGTGTCCTTTAAATACTGAGAGCATAATAACTTGGTAAATTTTGGTTAAACTATTTTAATCAGCATACAGTTACACTGCAATATTAATGAAATAGATATCTGTGTGGTAAGAGATAGTTTTGAAAATAGTTGAAACACTGTATTTATACCATTGTACAACTACAGAATAGAATGAAGTTGGCACACTGTAAAATGAGAGTGAGATCAATTTGTGGTGGTACTAAGATTTTTATCTAATCTATCCAGGATAATGAATAAGGAAGTAGAGAATGGGGAGATGATCTAATCAGACTTCAAGAAATGACTTTGTTCTTCTGGGGTTATTTTGCCGCATTCAAGCCCCCAATTTCCTCTTCTCTCTCATCTTCTTGGTGTTTCTTGTGTCCCTTGTTGGTGATATTATGATGATTATTCTCATTAGGTTGGACTCTTGCCTCCATACTCCTATGTACTTCCTTCTGAGCCAACTTTCCATCATGGACCACTTGTATAGCTCCAATTTTGTACCCAAGATAGCCACTGATTTCCTATCTAGGAAGAATACCATTTCCTTTATATACTGTAGAATTCAACTCATTATTTTCTCAACACTTACTGCAGCATAGTGCCTTTTCCTGGCAGTCATAGCTTATGACAGCTATGTGGCTATATGCCACCCTCTCTGTTACTCAGTTCTCATGTGCCCTAAAGTCTGCTCCTGCATGGTTGCAGGCACCTGGTTCAGAGCTCTGTTCAATTCTGTGGTCCATGGGATATATACTCTGAATTTCCCTTACTGAACCTCCAGAAAAATCCATCTTTTCTTTTGTGACTTCCCAGCACTCCTGAAACTTGTTTGTGCTGATACATTTCATTATGAAAATGAGATTTATGTTAGTGGTATTGTGTTCCTCCTTATTCCTATATCTGCCCTTATGGTCTCATATGGTCAGATATTTTCTAATGTTTCTAGATTAAAATCAAACTTAGGTATGAAAAAGGCTTAGGTAACTTGTTCCTCACATTTAATTGTGCTGTCACTCTTCTATGGAACAACACTATTCAAATATCTTCACGCCAAAGCCTATTATACTGCTGAGCAGGATGAAATAGTGTCTGTCTTCTACACTATCATCACTCCCATGCTCAACCCCCTCATCTACACTCTTCAGAACAAAATTGTGGCTGGAGCCTTCAGGAAAATTCTGGGAAAGTAAAACTCCATTAAAATTCCATTATCTATTGAGAATAAGACTAGAAAGAATGGGCCTAATATGCAGAAAAAATATATGTATAACAGATATAGGCAACATGCAATACCCAAACTACTAAAATCCTAATGGATCAGGTACTTTTTCCTGCTGAGACTCATTAGAGCTTCACAGAACTAATAAGTAGAATTCTCTACATCAAAAGACACCCCAAATTTTAAGGAATAATCAAACAATAGAGAATACAATATATTTTGATCTTGGAAAATAAGAAAGGTGCAAAGTTTCAAGAACATAGACTTTATGCTGCGTTTTACAGTTCTCTCTCTAAATAGTAATATTCTATTATTAAAACATCACTTAAAATAAACATTATTAAAAGATTCCTCATAACTTAAAATTTTGAACCCTTAAGGTACCATTTAATTATGAATATATAATTCTAGTGTGGTCCACAAATATGCATTTTTCTCTTCTCATGTAATTTTGGAAGTGATATTATGTTTTGAACTGTTAGAGGCAAACATTTTCTTATTCTATTTAATAATCATTACCCAATCAGTTACAACAGTTTAGTCTATTAAATATAGTAATTAAATAAAATAATTGTTCATTATTATGCCCTATATATATATACACATTCAGACATACATGTTTTCAGATATGTATGTATGTCTATATATGCATTTGTTGTGCTTTAGAACTGTATGTTCCCCCAAAACATCTCTTCTTCATGTTGATCCAGTTTGTGGGTGCCAAACCATTGTTAACTAGGACCATTTGTTGAGGTTACTTCAGTTAATATGAAAATCAAATCAATCATGATGAGTCTTTTTCCTAATACTGGAGTCCTGTGTAAGATAAAGAGAAAGAAAGCCACAGATCAAGCAGCCAGAAGATGAAATCTATGGAACTTGAGGAAAAGAGAAAGACCAGAAGATGCCACAGTGTTCCTTGCCATGTGACAAACTAAGACCAAAGATCTCCATGAGCCAGCCCCAGAAAACCACAGCCTTCTGTGAGAAAGTATCATATTGATGGTTCCTTTATGTGAATATATTTGTGACATCAAAACTGTGAGCAAATACAGTCCCATTATTTATGCAAAACCATTTCATGGTATCTGTTTGAGCATTCTAAGAAACAAAAGTGTGTCTGCATAGAAATATACATATAGATAGATAGATAGAGAAAGATGCATACAGATGTATGTTTATATATGTATATATATGCACACACATGCACATACATATGTTTATATTAATAGTGCTTGTAATTTCTATGGATTTTTTTTCCTGATATATATTCAAAAGTAAAAATAATTGGCCGAAGCATATCATTATTTTCTTCATATATATTAAAAAATAATTTTAAAACTAATGTATATTTGAGACAACACATTAAATTTATGCATATAATATGCCTGTTTATATAAGGCTCTTTGTGTGCAACTCAGAGCACAGGAAAATTTGAGATATTATGTTTTACAGCATTATATTTCAAAACTAATTTTGTAAGTGAAAGATGAAACTCACTAGAATTATAATAAAGATACACTTATTTAAATATGAATTAAAAGTGTGTGTGTGCCTTTTAATGTTCTTCAGCAAACCAAAATGACTTTATCCATGGTCTCCACATTTTCATTCATTTGACTGATTTATATTCACTATTAGTAAAAAAAATCACCAATCTGTTTAGTCTCTTATAACTTAATGTTATCATCTGTTATAGATATGAATCTATGTAAATGTTATTTTCAATTTTTTATAAGTATGTCTCATAATCCCACATTGTTTAATAATTATATTTTGACTTTACAATGTTTCATGTTTCTTTTCAGATTTAAATTATAATTCCATTTTCAGCCAGCTGTTCAGAATACAATTCTATATCAAAATATACATCTACTTCATTTTGCAGCACATATTTAATAATAAATAATGTACCTGTAAATTTCAAAAAATTGAATAGTCAGAACTATCTCACATAAGCAATAAAAACAAACAAATATGGAAATGCTGTTCAGCAATATTAACTGATTCTTATTTTTAAAACTTTTATAGTATTTTCTATATATTAATATTGTTTATTCTGCATCTATGTTTTAACAAACATATTTTGTGGCTTATAAATTATGGATAGTTGGCCCTAAGGGAATTTTCTGGAGAAATAACCCTTCAGTGCATCACACTGAGAAGAGATGTTAATAAATATTAGTTAAAATAAATTGAAATATGTGGAAACAAAATTCCTGCAAAAAATTCTTCGTCTTCATATTAAAATTACTTCAGCTCATGTAATTATTTCCATTTCCTCACATTCACCATATAGCCAATATTTATAAACTGTAATATAATTCATAAAATATTGTCGATTAAATAGCCCAATTCTTCTTTCTGTCACTCTGTATAAAAATTTTAACCCACTATATATGATGTCAGTGTCCGCTTCTTAAGTCCAATACAAGGGGCTAATTGAGTACCTGTGAAAATATTACCTTTTGTTGCTGTATCTCTGTTAACTTTAACTCATCTTATTCAGAAACTGCTTCTCCTCCCTTTCCAGTGCTTATATGTTGGCAACCCTCAGTAAAAGATTAAAATTAGTAAACACATTTAGTAAACATAATTAACATAGTAAAATTAATAACATATTATCCAGGACAAGCCAACATTTTATTCATTTGCTTAGCTACAATTACTAATTAAGAATGGACATTTAAGTCTGGATGAATTGTTCCCTTCCCTTGGTTTTTTGTATTTTAAATGTTTTGGCAAATCGGGGATCCCTGAGTATCTTTTCCAAGGAAAGTATTGAAATTCTGAAAGAATTTTACACTTTCAAATAGTTTGAAAACTAATTGAACCATATTAAATGTATCACATACAAATATAAATTTATAATAGAAAGTTATGAGACAACATCACCTCGTGGATATATTAGATGGAGATGAGAAGAAACTTGTGCCTCTCCTAGGAAAGTTTCCCAACCATTTAACTTCCTCCACAACAGGGCCTATTTGACTATGATATTAGCCAGGACTCTGTGGACACTCAATTTACTCTCTTTTACAATAAAAGCTTCACTATTTCTTGAGGTGTAAAAGAAAGAACTCTAAATGATCAGTACTGGCATATACATGATTCTAAGTTTGATATTAGTATGAATTGAATTTTGTCCCTCAATAACATCTGTTCAAGTATACTCCCCCCCCCCAAGTATCATGAATGTAATCCTATTTAGTTCTAGGATATTAAAGATGTCATTAGTAATGATGAAGCCAAACTGGAAAGTATTGGCAATATGCATGACAAATTTCCTTATAAGAGAAAATTTACACAAGAGAGAGAGAGAATAAGTGGATATTGAGTTGTGTCATAAATTGTCATTTTCAGAACCCAAGAGACCTCAAACTCTTCTAACCTTTTGATAAAGAGTTCTAATGTCTAGAACTGTATGTTAAAACACATGATAAATTCTTGGGGTATTAAGTAAACCAGTTTGAGGTCCTTTATTAGGCTAACTAATCTTAGGAAAGTAAGAAAATAACATCCAGGAAAAAAATAATTTTTATATTCATTTATCTTTCATTTATTAATATATGAGAATGCTCATTTCCCTGCTTGTAACATTAACATTTTATAGTTGCTTAAATTAAATATATATTTGAATTTGCATTTTATCAATAATGACATAGTTCTTAAATGCATCATTCCAAGTTTTAAAACTGATTTTTTGAAATTAGCTAATCTTCATGTGTGAGTGAATATTATTTTTGACAGGTAAGAAAAATAAGTCATCACATAAATCACCTGGGTGAATTTTCCTAAGATTTGTAGGAGATGTTTGCATAGTTTAGCTTCAGATATAGATAATAAGCAACCAAAATTTGCTTTACAGGGAATTAAAAAAAAATAAGCTAGACTTCTATCCAAAACAAGATACTCTCTTTGAATTATATTTAAATACAAAAAGTCCCCCCCCCACACACAAACTACTAAATGCCAAGGAAAATTGTGCTGAATTTCAAATACTTCATTACAGTAAACCTGATTGGTGAACTCATGATGAACTAAATATACAGCACTTCTTATGAGTGATTAGCTGCAGACACTTACTGGTGCTGAACATATAATAAAGTTTAATCATAGTACTGTACTCTTTTAGGTAAGACAGTATGTCTGCAATATTTCTTCAATTTTTCATCTATTTGAGAAACACATTTTGTTCCATTTAGATTATTGATTCTTATTGTTAATTTAATTGCATGTATTTCACCATTTCTCTTCCCTAACTTGAATGTTGATTCATCTGCTACCCTATTGTTCAATTTTGCTTGATAAAAGGCTGTCAATCCAGGTAGATGATAGCCTTGTCCCATTCATTTTTAAATATTGCTTGGAATTGATTTATTATATCTAATGTAACTTCACTCTTAAAACTGAGTACCCTTGTTTTAGATTTTTTTTTTTTTCATTTAAAAGAATTGTTGATGTATATCATTTATACAGGAACATATATAAACAACAAATATATGGTAAAAGTTGAGACCTTACAAAACAAACATGCATATCATCATATGGGACTCCCATACATTACATTATTGATAAATATTTGTTAAAATTTTGAAAGAATATCATTAAAATATTTGTTCTGTATGACATTTCAGAGATGGATACAGGCCATTGTATATTTTGTCATAACTTACAAAAGTGTGTGGGGAAAAAATGTAAGTTACAAATATAATCTATGGTTTGTAGCAAGTCTTCAATATGAGTTTATCAATTGTAATAAATGTACCACATTAATGGAGGATGTTGTTAATGTAGGAAATTGTGGGAGGAGGAGGGAGTGGGACATATAGGATTCCTTATATTTTTATGTAACATTTCTGTGACCTAAATTCTCTTTAAAAAAATTAATTATAAAAAATATTGTTACTATAATCAATAACTTACATTTGGTGTATATTCCCCCAACCCACCTAATTATAAAAACCCTGTATTAGTATTATATCTGTTACAGTTCATGAGAAATAAATTTACTCATATTTGTTCTGTTAATCACAGTCCATTTCCACCCCAATTTTCCCTGTGTTACACAGTCCCATGCTTTGTAAAATCCATTCAAAGTGTATACTCTCTAGCTCTCATATTTTTGTGCTGTCATCACTTCAGTCAGTTTTCATGTTTCATTAATTCAAAAGGGAAAAACCCATGCCCTTTTATACCCCCTATTTTTGTTACTTAGAATTGATATAATATCTTCTTTGTCTCTGCTGCAAAAATATTACAATATTACTGTTAACTATAGTCCATTCATTACATTAGTTATAATTTTCCCTTTTATCACCATTGTCCTAACAATTTGGAAAAAAAGAACATTAATAAATTTGTACTATTAACTACAATCATCATCCACCATCAAAATCACTTTTACACAGTCCCTAGACTATTCTCTAGTTTCCTTTAAATTGATATTTACATCCAGAAATCCCCCTCTTTTAGCCACAAACACATTTAAAAATCATCAATGCTAGTTACACTCACTATCATGTGTTACCACGAGTTCTATTCATTTCCATGCTTTTATAATAAAACTAATTTAAAAATTCACATACAATAATCCTAAGCTCCCATTCTGAACCCACATTCTATCTCCCAGTAAACAATACTCTAGAGTTCACCTTTATGAGCTTACTCATCATATTTATGTCATAATAGTGACAAAATACAATAATTGTCCTTTTGTATCTGGCTTATTTCCCTCTACATTATGTCCTCAAGACTCATCCATGTTGTAATATGCATGCCAATTTCATTTCTTCTTACAGCTAAATAGTTTTCCATTGAATTAATATAACACAGTTTTTTAATCTTTTCATTGGATGATGGAGAATTGAACATGTTCCTTATTTTAGCAATTGTGAATAATTCTGCTATGAACATTGATGTGTAAATATCAGTTCACATTCGTGCCTTCAGTTCTTCTGAATATATTCCTAGTAACAGGAGTGCTGGATCATAGGACAATTCTATATTCAATTTCATGAGGTACCACCAAACTGACTTCTAAAGAGGCTGCACCATTCTACATTCCCACCAACAGTGAAGGAGTGTTTCTATTTCTCCACATCTTCTCCAGCACTCATAATTTCCTGATTTGTTTTTAATAGTGGCCATTTTTTAACATGTGAAATGGGATCTTGTTGTAGTTCCTATTTGCATTTCTTTCATTAGTGATGCTGAGTATTTGTCATGTGGTTTTTGGATGTTTGTATTTCCATTCTGGAAAAGTGTCTATTTAAGTATTTTGCCAACTTTTAATTGGTTTCCTTTTCTTTTTATCATTGATATTGTTGATCACTTTATAAAGCATGGATATCAAACACTTATCATATATGCGGTTTCAAAATATTTTTTCCCATTCAGTGGTTTGCCTTTTCACCTTCTTGACAGTCTTTTGAAGAATAAAACTGTTTCATTTTCAGAAAGACCCATTGATGTATTTTTCCCTTTCATTACTCATGCTGAAGGTGTAAGTTTGAAGAAACTACCAGATACCACACAAGCTCTAGAAGAAGTTTCCCTACATTTTCTATTAGGAGTTTTATGGTTGTACCTTTTATATTTATTTCCTTGACCCATTTTGAGTTACTTTTTGTATTAGGCATAAGAAAGGGGTCCTGTTTCTTCATTTTGAACATGGATATATAGTTTTGCTAGAACCATTTGTTGAATAGAGTGTTCTGCACCAGCTGGTTGGGATGAAAAGCCTTGTCAAAAATCAACTGAACACAGATGTGAGGGTCTATTTTTGAGTTCTCGATATGGTGTCAATATCTGTATCTTTAGGCCAGAACCATGCTGTTTTTGCCACTGTAGGCATGTAATATGATTTAATGTCATGAAGTAACAGTCCTCCAACATTGTTCTTCTTTTCAAAGACTTTTTTTTCTATTTGGGGTCCCTTACTCTTTCAAGTAAATTTGATAATTGGCTTTCCAAAAAAAGCTGTTGGGATTTTATTTGGATTTCACTGAATCTATAAATCAGTTTGGGTAGAACTGACATTTTTACAATATTTCATCTTTAACATGGAAAGTCCTTCCATCTATTTAGGTGTTCTTGGGTTTCTTTTAGCAATGTTTTCTGGTTTTCTGAATTCAGGACCTTTATGTCCTTGGTTAAACTTATTCATAAATATTTTATTATTTTACTTATTATTTTAAATGGGGTTTTCTGACTTCTTCCCCTGATTACTCATAAGTAATGTATAGAAATACTACTCATTTTTGCATATTAATCTTATATCCCTCCACTTTACTGAACTTGCCTATTATTTCCAGTAGCTTTGCAGTATTTTGGGGGATTTTCTAGAAATAGGATCATATAATCAGTTAATAGTGAAAGTTTTACATCTTCCTTTCATATTTAGGTGCTTTTTATTTCTTTATATTGCTTAATTGCTTAAGCTAGAATATCTAGCACAGTATTGAATAGCAGTGGTGACAGTGGGTAACATTTTCCTGTTACTTATCTCACCAGGAATACATTCAGTCTTTCAGCATTGAGTACAATGTTACTTGTGGGTTTTCCATTCATTGAAATTACTATGTTGAGAAACTTCTTTCTATTCCTATCTTTTGGAGTAGATAAGAAAAGATGCTATATTTTGCCAAGTGCCTTTTCTGCATCAATTGAGAGTATCATGATTTTTTTTCTACAAATCACTAATGTGGTTTATTACACTTATTGATTTTCTTGTGTTGAACCATACTTACAAATCTGGGATTAAACAATCTTGGCTTTCATGAAAAATTCTTTTGATGTGTTTTTGGGTTTGGCTTGCAAGTATTTTGTTCAGGATGTTTGCATCTATATTCATTATAGAAATTGATTTGTAGTTTTTTCATAGCATTTTACCTAGTTTTGTTAATAGGGTAATGGCTGTGACTTAAAATAATGTATTGAAAAATCTTCAACAGTGTTAAAAATCCAATGTTAATATTTTTGATGTGTTAGAAAACAAAATATATTTCTCAGTCTTCCAGTTTCTGGTCCAGTATGTAAGCATCTTGGAAGTTATCATTCACACCCTAATAACAAGAAAAATGCTGAGCAATCTAAAAAACACCCACTCATTATATTTATCTGATAATTGAAATCATAGGGCAAACTATTTCCCTGAAAACAGAATAGTTGTGGTTAATGAGAATCACTGCTAACCTGGAGGAGAAGGACATATATTGAAGATTTCTGCTGGATCCAGTATCAGTAGGAATGCTTCACTGAAGGTTGACAAAATTGTGGATGATCAGTGGAGGAATCTGGAGAGTTTAATTCTCCAGAAGACCCAGCTTTTGGAAGTAAGAACATGTATTCTTGAGTTTTATCTCCAAGCCCTATACTAGTTTCTCTCTGAAAACTGGGGAATATGTCCCTTTGTACTTCCAGTAGAAGAGGGAAAATCAACCATTTTGAATAGGCATGAAGTGACATGTTCTTTCTAAAACTGACTACATGAAAAATAAACTATTTTACTAGACAATATAGAATTAGAATTTCATCAGAATCTAAGTGTCAGGAGGAAATGGAAATACTTTATCTTCTCCTAGCTTTTGATGTGTGGGATAGGAAAAAATATGTACATCTCACTCAAGTGTTCCTGTGTCACCTGGAGTGGTGGTGGTTTACAAAGCTGTGAAACATTTGTTAATGTCATAGCTCTGAGGAACAGGTTAACTAAAATTGGAAGACCCAATCAAAAGATTATATACTGGATACAACCATACCAATATCTCCCTAATACTTTAATATAGTTATTTTATAAAAACTTGCCTTACAAAAGAAAAAAATTATAATATTGAAATCTTGGTTAAGAAGTCTCTAGGATATGCCAAAAATATTGGGATCCCATATTAAGGAAGTCTGGAGAATTGTTAGTCTCTAATAAGTGACAAAACAGTAAATGCAGCCTAACACTTAGGTAAACAAACATACAACTTCACACTTCTGGTAGTAAAATTATGTAGCCATATTGGTGGGTTGGGTTGGGTGGATGGTGTTCTTAGTTTTGATAGTTTCCTGTGGGTGAAGATGCTATTTTTGTTAATGTGTGACCCAACTGACAGAAGCTCAGAGTTACTTCTATTCCTGGGGGCTTCAAGAAAAGAAAGTCACAAGGAGGAAAAAGCTGAAAATCAACAGAACTTGGAAAAGGAGGGGTTACTGACATGTGACAGGAAAGCCAAGAAAATCAAGAATTGAAGGTAAACAAAATGATAACAATCCCAGGAGGAAGCAAGCTCTCTAGCATTAGAAATTATCAACCAATAAATTCTGGGGTTCACCCAACACATTTTGTGTTATTTCTAATAATAACTAGAAAACTAAGCTATTTTTGGTACTGGAAATTGAGTTGCTGTTATTACAACTCTAAACATGTGGAAATGGCTTTGGAAATGGGGAATGGGGAAAGATTAAAAGAATTATGAAGTACTTAGCAGATAAAAACATAAATTGCTTTTCACAGACTGTTCATAAAAATATGGATATTAAAGGTACTGCAACAAGGTCTTTGAAGGAAATGATCAATGTGTTATTGGAAAATGGCAAGAAAGTGGTCTTGATATGAATTAGCTGAAAAAAAAAGGTTTAATAATGTCTGAATGTTGGATTGAAAGTGGAACTTGTAAGGAATGAAGTTTAATATTTAGTCATAGATATTTCCAAGTTAATTGTGGATGGTGCAGCCTGGTTTGTCCTTGCAGCTTAGCCTAAATTTCTAGAGGAAATGAATAAGCTGACTAACCATTAAGCATAGAAAGCATAAGTGGTTGCTTCTGAATGTACTTAGTATATCCAGATACTGTGGTCTGAGATGTAGGCCAGAAAGTTTTTTCAGGGGATCACCTGATTATTCAGCACATGACCTCTGAGAGAAGTGGGCTCCATGTGAGGATTTAGCTGAAAAACCTTTATTAATGAAGTTGTGGCTGAATATGGACCCAGTCAGGCATTTCAGTGGAAGTCAAGATTTCAAATGCAGTTG
Organism: Tolypeutes matacus; assembly: GCA_026826555.1. NCBI lineage: Eukaryota > Metazoa > Chordata > Mammalia > Cingulata > Chlamyphoridae > Tolypeutes > Tolypeutes matacus. The sequence continues at coordinate 3,355,043 of JAKSZT010054267.1, read as the reverse complement.
TTTAGGAAAGAGCTGTGAAAATACATTTATCTGATTTTTGAACCCCCTTCAACTTCATAAAATATGGAAAGTTTTTGAAAAAAAAATGGTATAAACAGAAGCATAGCAAACCTGGAATGAAAGGGACGGAGGAGTTTCCACTTGAATGTAAAAAGACATCAGGGACAGAAGCATGAATGCAGATTTGTGAACCAAAAAGACACATCAGGACCATGCATTGAAAGTGTTTCCAACATACCAAGGCTCAGAGATGGTGATGTATATACTCTGGTGTTCTGGGAGAGCATGTCCCCTGCAAAGGCACTTAGAATGTATAGGGTTGCTGTTCCATGATTCCTGGAGCACAAAACATTGATCCACAGATGACTCTTAGATGTTGCAGTTAAATGGAGTTTGTTTTGTTGTGTTTCATACTGTCTTTGGGATCTATGACCACTTTTTTAATTGTATTTTCTCCATTGAAATGGGACTGTTTATCCTATGCCTGTCCCAACATTTTATTGTGAAAGTCAGTATATTTCTTTCTAGGTTTCATAGGCCCATCAGATGCAGAGGTATTTTGGCCTTGAACATAGAATACCCTTAACTGATTTTCAGAGACATTTGATGCACGGTTGTGTAAAGGACTTAAGGTTTTGGTATATGATGGAAAGAATGCATTTTGAATATGGGAAAACATGTCTTTGGAAGATCCAGAGGGTAAATTTTGATATGTTTCACTGTTAACCCATTACACTGGGTTTGTAAATAGGACATTTTTATGATGTTATTTTTAGTTAAAGTGTTGCCCAGATGTATCAGATTTTATGAAGTTAAAGCCATTTAGGTGGGTGACGTGGTAAGTCAGGGATGTGGTGGGCAGTGTGGGAGGTGGGCAACATGGGAATCCCAGTGGGTCCTGTGTAATA
>JAKSZT010054267.1:3288472-3354125 GCA_026826555.1 Tolypeutes matacus | reverse complement strand
ATTTTGCAAATGTTGGTATGTATTGTGAAAATTTTGATTTTTACCCACAATTAAAATATATATATATATAAATTGATTTGTTATAAAATTATAATAAAAAAAAAGTGACAAAAAAAAGATCTTGGAAGGGAAAGGAGAGGACATTGCTATTTGATGGGAAATTGAAGGAAGCTAGAAATTATTGGCCAGCCAAAATGCAACTGACTTGCAGAAGTAGCAAGCCTTCTAGCCTCTGAAACCATGAGCCAATAAATTTGTTAAGCCAACACACTGTGAAATTTGTCATAGGAAACTGGAAACTAAGCAATGCTAGAAGTCTACTTATCTCAATGTATTATATTCTGTACATCCTAACTAATTTTCAATAAAAACATTTTACAAGACTTCCAGAAATGAACACACGACAGTTTGAATAGACAAATGAAAGAAAATAACAGGAATCAATATGGAAATTTTTATCTGATTTCCTCCTCAGATTACTCAATAGTGGTATGGAGAAACGCTATGGATTTTTGTGCAGTAATCTTTTATCTTTCCACTTTGCAGATATGGTGTATTAGATCTAGTAGTTTTTTTAAATTTTATTTATTTATTTATTTATTTATTATTTATTTATTTATTTTTTATTTATTTATTTATTTTTATTGTGGGTAAAAATCAAAATTTTCACAATACATACCAACATTTGCAAAATGATATATAAATATATATGCATATATGTGCATTTGCTTACAAAAATGTTATATATATATAATTTAAGAGGTGCTTAGATTACCCAAAATATTACACGGAACCCACTGGGATTCCCATGTTGCCCACCTCCCACACCTCCCACCACATCCCACACATACATCTCCCACAAGTGTGGTCCAACACCCTCAATGGACTTACACATCCTGGCGCCTTGCCACCAACCATAGACCACAGTTCACACCGTAGACCACACTCTCTCCCACACAGTTCTGAGAGGTGTCTGCTGATTTAAAATGGCCTACATCCGTTGCCACAACAGTACTCAGGACAACCTCCAAATCCCAAAGAAGCCCCTGTATTTCAACTGCTCATCCCCTCCCTGCCTCAAAAGTGTCAAGTGGCCACTGGCTCCACCTCATTGTTATAATTTCTTCCATTGCTAGAATCACCATATATGAACAACAGAATACCATCAAGTCCACTCTAGCCCATAATTCTTCCTCTAATCCTGAGGGGACTGGGATGGTGATGTCCACTCCACCTCCAAGTGAGAGAGGGCTTATATCCCATGGATATGGTTGTTGGGATGATCCTGCCTGCAGATGCAGGCCCACTCCATTCCCTGGAATGGCCATTGCCCATCATTGTCACCTTGCCAGGTGACTTGGATGAGTCCATTGAGCTGTAGGGTAGGAGTTGCAGCTCCACTGAGATTCCACGCACACCTGGCACATAGGTAGACCAGAGGCTCCAGTCTCCGGAAGTATACCTAAAAACTTCAGCACCACATATAGGTTTAAATAGAAGGGACTGATGAACCATGTGCAGGGAGTACTTATTTGAGTCCAATTCTATCACTCTCAGGAGCACATATTCCAAAATAGAGCCCACTGATAAGGCATCAGTCTCTGGGGCTATCCCCACTTATATAGGGCCTGGGTGTCTCCAGAGCTCTCAGGAGCCCCTTTGTGTGGGGTGATAGGCACTTAGATGTTCTATGAGCTCCTACTGAGGTGTGCGTAAGAGTTACCTCTGGCATGACCTCCCGACTCTCTTTAAAGTCTCTTAGCCACTTGAACTCATTTGTCTTTACATTTTCCCCCTTTAATTCAAGGTCTTTTTCCAGTTGTGTTGCCAGTTGGCACTTGGTATTAATCCCTCGTTGCCAGGGAGGCTCATCCCCGGGAGTCATGTCCCACGTTGTGGGGAAGGTAATGCAATCATATGCTGAGTTTGGCTTAGAGAGAGGCTACGTTTGAGCAACAAGGAGACTCTCAGGTGGCAACCCTTAGGCACTGCACAACTGCAGGCTAAGTCTCAGTTACAAGAGCAAAGACTCACAAGGATAGTCATCAATAAAAAGAACACATCAGTGGGTCATCCTCTTTTGACAGACACTGTCCCTGCACTCAGAGGACTATTGCTGCTCCCTTGGAGACTGTGGCAGAGCTCTCCAGGCTAGGAATTCAGATTCCCTCATTTATTGAGTGATTGTCCACCCATCGTGACCTTGCCCCATCTTTTGATCTTTTGAACGATTTTGTATATCTTTCATGTATATTCGGATGAACTAATTCCCATGAAACCCCCTTCCCAGACACCCCCCACCAATAATCCCCATGCAGTACCAATTCTAACTCTTCTGTGATCCAAATCCTCCATGAACATGTAGTCCATAAAATAATCAAATACACTTGCTAGGAAAAAGAAACAAGTATGATAAGCTTACATGCAAGAGACAAACATAAGGAAAATCAGGGGGAAAAAAAAGATAAGAGAAGGAAAAAAAACAAATAATCAAACAAAAAACAAAACAAAATAAAATATAATTAGCAGATTGGGACATTCAAGAAATGGGCAAAAAAGCAAAGGAATTGCATTTAATATATATATATACATTCATTTTTTTTCCTTTCTCTTTCCTTTTCTTTCCTTCCTTTTATCACTGTGTTATCAGATATCTGGTGTGCCATGACACCTTCCCCCTCTCAATCTCCATTGTCTCCCAATTTTTCATTTAATTTTCAAAGAAGTTTTAAGTCACAGCAAAGTCACACACAGAGTGCCGGAGATTCCCAGATACCAAACCAACACCCCTTCCCCACCCCATATTTACCCCCCCCCTTGTTTTTGGATGTTAGCATTGTTATAACTGTTATACAGAAAGCAAAATATAGCAACTAAACATTATCAATGATTTACAGTATAGCTTATAATTTAGATGATACAGTTTAATAATTTTGATAATATTTACCATGTCCTGTGTCCATTACTGTAAGGTATGAAAAGCCTTCCCCATGACCACCAAATGCCCCATTAGATCTTCACTGTTCCCTTCCCTCCAGCGCCCCAGGGTCCATGATACCACCCTCTCCCAACCCATGGAATGTCAAGATTCACAGTTACATGCCCTGGTGATTTGAACCTGCCTTCCTAATCCACCCACCCACCAGTGCTGCACCACCAAACCCAGGGACACCACCACTCATCTGCCCCATCCCCCAACATGCAACCACACTCTATCCCTTTACCATAGATTATGTCCATATGGGTGATGGCTCAAAGCCTGCTCTTCTCTTACTCTCCTTTGTTAACCTATCTTTCAGACAATGGTTCTCAGAGACTGCTCAATTTCCTCAGTTCAGATCAGTGAGATCATATACTGTTCATCCTTCAGTGCCTGGCTTGCTTCACTCAACATAAGGTCTTCAAGATGCATCCACGTTATTCCATGTGTTAGCCCTTTTTTCCTTCTTACAGCTGAGTAATATTCCATTGTATGTATATACCACATTTTGCTTATCCATTCGTCTGTTGATGGGCACCGGGGCTGATTCCAACTTTTGGCAATCGTGAACAATGCCGCTATGAACATTGGTGTGCATATATCTGTTTGTGTCTTTGCTTTCATTTCTTCTGGGTATATACCCAGCAGTGGAATTGCTGGATCATACGGAAGATCTATTGTTAGTTTTCTGAGGAACCGCCAAACTGTCCTCCACAGTGGCTGGACCATACTGCAGTCCCACCAGCAGTGGATGAGGGTTCCTATTCCTCCACATCCTCTCCAATATTTAGTGTCACCTGATTTTTTAATAGCTCCCATTGTGATGGGTGCAAAATGGTATCTCATTGTAGTTTTGATTTGCATTTTCCTGATAGCAAGCGATGTTGAGCATTTTTTCATGTGCTTTTTAGCCATTTGTATTTCTTCCTTGGAGAACTGTCTTTTCAGGTCACTTGCCCATTTTTTTTTAAAGATTTTATTTATTTATTCATTTATGCCCCCCTTGCTGCTTGTGCTCGCTGGGTCAACTAACCATGCTGTGCGGGCGGGCTTGCATTCACCAGGAGGCCCCGGGAAACGAACCCAGTGCCTCCCATATGGTAAACGGGAGCCCTACTGATTGAGCCACAGCTGCTTCCCACTTGCCCATTTTTTGAATGGGTTGTTTGGCCTTTTATTTTCAAGGTGTAGGATTTCTTTATATATACAGGATATTAGGCTCCTATCAGATATATGGTTGCCAAATATTTTATCCATTTGGCAGGCTGCCATTTTATTTTCTTAATAACATCCTTTGAGGAGCAGAAGTTTTTAATTTTGATGAGATCCCATTTATCTATTTTTCCTCTTGCTGCTCATGCTTTGGCTGTGAAGTTTATGAAACCATTTCCTATTACAAGGTCCTGTAGATGCTTCCCTACATTATCTTCCAAGGTCTTTTTGGTTTTGGCTCTTATATTTAGATCTTTGATCCATCTTGAGTTGATTTTTGTATAAGATGTGAGATGGTATTCTTCTCTCATTCTTTTGGATATGGATACCCAGTTCTCCAAGCACCACTTGTTAAAGAGGCCATTCTCTCCCAACTGAGTGGGCTTCGTGACCTTCTCAAATATCAGATGACTGTATATGGCAGTGAGGATCTATATCAGAACTCTCAATTCGGTTCCATTGGTCAGTAGGTCTATCCTTGTGCCAATACCACGCAGTTTTGATCACTGTAGCTTTGTAGTATGTTTTTTTTTATTTTTTATTATGGGTAAAAATCAAAATTCTCACAATACATACAAACATTGTTTTAAAGTCAGGTAGTGTGATACCTCCAAATTCATTTTTCTTTTTCAATATATCTTTGGCAATTTGGGGCTTCTTGCCTCTCCAAATATATTTTGTTGTTAGTTTATGCAGTTCCTTAAAAAATATAGTGTTGACTTTTATTGGGATTGCATTAAATCTGTAGATTACTTTGGGTAGGATAGACATCTTGATGATGTTTATTCTTCCTATCCATGAACAGGGAATATTTTTCCATTTATGTAAGTCATCTTTGATTTCCTTTAACAGTGTTGTGTAGTTTTCTGTATATAAGTCCTTTACATCTTCAGTTAAATTTATTCCTAGGTATTTGATTCTTTTATTTACTATTGTAAATGATATTTTTTCCTGATTTCCTCCTCAGTTTGCTCGATATTGGTGTACAGAAATGCTACTGATTTTTGAGCATTGATCTTATAGCGTGCAACATTACTGAACTCCTTTATAAGTTCTAGAAGCCTTGTTGTAGATTTCTCAGGGCTTTCTATGTATAGGATCATGTCATCTGCAAATAATGAAATTTTTACTTCTTCTTTTCCAATCTGGATGCCTTTTATGCCCTTTTCTTGTTCAGTGCTCGTGCAAGTACTTCTAAGACAATGTGAAATAGGAGTGGTGATAGTGGGCATCCTTGTCTTGTTCCTGATCTCAGAGGGAAGGCTTTTAGGATTTCACCATTGAAAATGATGTTAGCTTTGGGTTTTTCATATATACCCTTTATCATTTTCAGAAAGTTTCCATCTATTCCTATCTTTTGTAGTGTTTTTATGAGGAAAGAGTGCTGTATTTTGTCGAATGCTTTTTCTGCATCTATGGAGATGATCATGAGATTATTTTCTTTCAATCTGTTTAAGTGGTGTATTACATTGATTGGTTTTCTTATATTGAACCATCCTTGCATACCTGGGACGAAACCCACTGGGTCTTGGTTTAAAATCCTTTTGATATGTTGTTGAATGCGATTAGCAAGTATTTTGTTAAGGATTTTAGCATATAGGTTCATTAGAGAAATTGGTCTGTAATTTTCATTTCTTGTGGTATCTTTATTTGGCTTTGGTATTAGGGTTATTTTGGCATCCTAGAATGAGTTAAGTAATATTCCTTCTACTTCTATTTTTTGGAAGAGCTTAAGTAGAATTGGTGTTAGCTCTTTCCGGAATGTTTGGTAGATTTCAGCTGTGAAGCCATCTGGTCCTGGACTCTTCTTAGTTGGGAGGTTTTTAATGACTGAGTCTATCTCTTTACTTGTAAATGGACTGTTGAGTTAATCTATTTCTTCTTTCATCAATGTCGGCTGTTTGTGGGTTTCTAGAAACTTGTCCATTTCCTCTAAATTGTCATTCTTGTTGGCATATAATTTTTTGAAGTATCCTCTTATGATACTCTTTATATCTGTGGGGTCAGTAGTGATATCACCTTGCTCATTCCTTATTTTATGTATTTGCTTCTGTTCTCTCTTTTTCTTTGTTAGTCTGGCTAAGGGCATGTCAATTTTGTTGATATTCTCAAAGAACCAACTTTTGGTTTTGTTTATTGTTTCCAGTGCTTTCTTATTCTCTATTTCATTTAGTTCTGCTCTAATCTTTTTTATTTCCTTCTTTCTAGTTCCTTTAGGTTTAGTTTGTTGTTGTTTTTCCAATTCCTCCAAGTGTGCAGTTAGGTCTTCAATTTTAGCTCTTTCTTCTTTTTTTATATATGAATTTATGACTATTAACTTCCCTCTCAGGAAAGCACCATGGGATGCTTTCGCTGCATCCCATAGGTTTTGATATGTTGTGTTGTCGTTTTCATTAGTTTCAAGGTATTTACTGATTTCTTTTGAGATTTCCTCTTTGACCCACTGTTTGTCTAAGATTGTGTTGTTTAACTTCCATATCCTTGTGCCTAATCTGTTTCTCTGGCCCTTAGTGATTTCCAACTTCATTCCATTGTTTTCGGAGAAATTACTTTTTATAATCTCAATCTTTCTGAATTCATTGAGTGTTGTTCTCTGGCCTAGCATGTGATCTATTTTGGAGTATGTTCCATGTGCACTTGAGAAGAATGTAAATCCCACTGTATTTGGATGTAGTGTTCTGTATATGTCTATTAAGTCCAGGTCTTCTAATGTATTGTTGAGTGCCTTAGTTTCTTTATTGACTCTCTGTCCAGATGTTCTGTCTAATGATGATAGTGATGTGTTGAAGTCCCCTGCTATAATTGTAGAGGCATTTATTTCTCCTTATAGTTTTTCCAGAGTTTGCCGCACATATTTTGAGGTACCTTGAGTAGGTGCATAAATGTTGATGATTGTTCTCTCTTCTTGAGAGATTACCCCTTTTACTAATATGTAGTGTCCATCTTTGTCTCTTACAATAGTTTTGCATTTAAAGTCTATTTTGTCTGATATTAGAATAGCTACTCCTGCCCTTTTTTGGCTATTGTTAGCTTGTAAAATGGTTTTCCAGCCATTCACTTTCAGTCTCCTTGAATCCCTGGGCTGAAGGTGGGTTTCTTGTAGACAGCATATAGATGGATCATATTTTCTTATCCATTCTGCCAATCTGTGTCTTTTGATTGGTGAATTTAATCCATTAACATTCAGTGTTATTACTCGTAACGAATTTCTTATTTCAGCCATTATTTTGGGGGTCAATATATGTCATATGTTGTTTTGTTTCTCTTTTTGTCTTTTCAGTTGTTTTTAAACTCTCCTCCAACTCTCTCTCCCTTGTTTTTTCCTTTCAACTTGTAGAGATTCCTTTAGTATTTCTTGAAGTGCTGGTTTCTTCTTGAGATATTCTCTTAATTTCTGTTTATCTGTAAATATATTGACCTCTCCATCATTTTTGAATGCCAATTTTGCTGGATAGAGAATTTGTGGCTGGAAGTTTTTTTCTTTTAGTGTTTTGACTATGTCATACCACTGTCTTCTTGCCTCCATGGTTTCAGCTGAGATATCAGCACTTAATCTTATTGTGTTTCCTTCGTATGTGATGGTTCTCTTTTCTCTTGTTGCCTTGAGTATTTTCTCTTTGTCTTGAGCATTGGACATTTTGACAAGTATATGTCTTGGAGTTGGCCTGTTGGGATTTATACTATTTGGGGTGTGCTTCCTGGATCTGCTATTGGATCCAGGCAATAGCACATCCAACTCTCTCAATAAAGTTGGGAAGTTTTCAGCCATTATTTCCTTCAACACTCCTTCTGTTCCCTTTCCCTTCTCTTCTCCTTCTGGGATGCCCATAATGCATATGTTTGTGCGTTTTGTATTATCGGTTTATTCTCGGAATCCATGATGGATTTTTTCTATCTTTTTGTCTATCTGTTCTACAATCTCTTTGATTTCAGCTGTTTTGTCTTCCATATCACTAATTCTTTCCTCTGCCTGTTCAAATCTGCTGCCATGTGAGTCCAGCATCTTTTTCATTTCTTGGCTTGTGCCATTGTTCACCATCATATCCATTACCTTTTTAGGCATGTTTGCTATTTCTTCAGTATGTTCTCCCAGTGTCTTCTTTATATCCTTAATCTCTTCCTTCAGTTTTTTAAGTTGGTGCATGATATTTGCTTGTAAAGCTTTGATTAGTTGTTCGATGTTCTGCATTGCTTCCTGGTTTTTATTTTGTGCATTGGACTGGTCCATGTTTTCCAGTTTCTCAGAGTCATTTGTATTTTTTTGTTGCCCTCTGGTCATCATATTATCTTGATGGTTTGTTCAGTTGATTAGTTTTTCTGTATGCTCTAGACTTTTATTTAGCTGTTGGTTCTGCGTGTGAGTTAACTTTTCTCTTTGGCAGTTTTTCTTCTTATTTTATTTCCTTGCTTCTTTCTATGTTCCCTTGAAGGCAAAAGGTTAGGGCCAGAGGAATCAAAAGATGTAAGGAAGGCAGAAGGATAATAGTAATATTGATAAAAGTTAGAAGAGGGGCAAAATGAGACTTAATGAGATGAATATTTAACTTGTGTAGGCAGTGTAGAGTACTAGGAAAAAATATGGGGTTCCTACAATGGACTGCAAAAACAAATGGAGGAATATATATATAGTGATTTAGAAGACTAGAATTATGAGGAGGGAGAGAAGTAGTAAAGAAAGGTCTGAAAGGAAAAAGTTAATACTAATGAAAAAAAAAAAGAAGAAAACAAAATAGATGGAATAGAAATTGACACCCTTAAGTTGTGGGCCTATGAAAAAATGTTGTCTCTAAGAGTCACAACAGAAAACAGTAGGCAGAAAGATGCAGGAAGGATAAGCGATAGTTTGTAATACAGAATCAATACATACAGCAAGTGGGAAATTACTGAAAAAGAAGCCCAGCAAAGAAGTGACGAGCTGGCACCACCTAATTAAAAAAAAAAAAAATAGAAGAAAAAAAAATTTGGGAGGAAAGAATAGCAAGAGACCAGAAATAAACAGAGAGAAACCAAAGATCCACACAGGCAAGCAGTCAAACAGAGCTAAGGAGGGTCAATGATTCCCCTAGGGTCCATGTGGATCCTTCCTGACTACTTGTGTTTATCATCAATTTTCCCACAGGGTTCTATATGCAGGTCCTGAAGCAGCTTTTAGCTATTAAAGTATATTAAAAAAGTATTTATTTTTCATTTATTGAAGTGACCTTCTCAATTTTTTTTTTAATTATTATTTTTTTAGTGAAATACAGGACCCAAAATAATTCCTCCTCTAGACCAACCCCCTTACAGAATGGACCCTAGCTGGGCCTGTGGAAATTAATCAAGCACGTCCCACTTTCTGGACTCCCCAGGTTAGCTGAAGCTCTGATGTTAGTCAGTGAGGAGTGCTAAAGATGGCCAGTTCCGCCCCTTCTGGAGCCAAGCTCAAGCATCACCAGGCTGCTAAGTAAATCAGTTTGAGTGCAGATTCGCGTCTGTTCTCAGCCTGATGCTGCTTCAGGTCGGCTTATCTGCTCCCCAAAGCTATGGGGTGGTGTAGGAAGCCAGATCGATGTCTAAAAATAAAAAATTCCCTTCCCTGTCCCCCAACAGAACCCTTCCTCTTTTGGGAAGTGTCCCTTCTTCCTGGCTCCGCAGCGGCCAGTGTCTTATCCCTGGGTCACTAGGGAAATCAGCTCCATTCCCCAACCAGAATCCCCCATCTTGTTCACCGGGTGCTGATTAGCTTGGTTGTTCTGTTCACACAAGGTCCAAGGGGTGCTAGGCAGCCAGATCCCCAGAAAATAAAACTTTTTCACCCTGCTCGCAGCTCCAAATGGCCGTTTTATTTATTTTATTTATTTTAGTTTTTTAATTTTATTTTTTAATTTAATTTTATTTAATTTTATTTAATTTTATTTAATTTTATTTATTTTATTTATTTTTATTTTATTTTATTTTATTTTATTTTATTTTATTTTATTTTATTTTTTAATTTTTCCTCCCTAACATCGGGGCTCAGCCGTCTGTGCCAACCAACACCAGCAGCCTTAAAACTCATGAATCTCTACTGTTCCGTCCACGCCGTTGATCCGCACAGATAGATGTCCCAAGCTTCTCACTCCACACGTGTACAGCACAGACCCCAGGGCAGGAACCCGTCCACAATCCGCCTTGCTCTGGGAGCTTGCAGTGTGTGCCCTCCTACACTAACGCCATCTTGTCCCCTCTCCACTTCTAGTTCTAGTAGTTTTGTCATGGATTTTTCTAAGTCAAGATCATATAATCAGTGAGTAGAGAAAGTTTTATTTCTTCCTTTCATATTTGGGTGATTTCTACTCCTTTTTCTTGCCTAATTGTTCTCCTGGAACTTTTAGCACAATATTTCATAAGAGTGGTGACAATGGGCATATTTTTCTTGTTGCTGATCTCACCAGGAAAGGTTTGTGTTTTAATGCATTGAGTACAATACTAGCTGTGGTTTTTCATATATGCACTTTACCATATTCAGAAAGTTTCCATCTATTCCTATCTATTGGAGTATTTTTTTTTTTATAAACATATATGCATATATGTGTATTTGCTTACAAAAATGTTATTTTTATATATATATATACATATATTTTAAGAGGTGCTTAGATTACCCAAAATATCACACGGAACCCACTGGGATTCCCATGTTGCCCAACTCCCACACCTCCCACCACATCCCACACAAACATCTCCCACAGTGTGGCCCACCAACCTCAATGAACTTACACATCCTGGAGTCTTGCCACCAACCATTGGAGTATTTTTGATCAAGAAAGGATGTTTTGTTTTGTTGAATCCAGAAATAATCCGGTATTTCTTCTTCAATTTATTAAAGTTGTGGGTTATATAGATTGATTTTCTTATGTTGAACCACCATTCCATACCGGGTATAAAACCAACCTGATTATAACTTATACTTTTTTAATGTGTTTTGGGATTCAGTTATCAAGTCTTTTGTTGAAGATTTCATATCTATATTCATTAGAGAAATTGATTTGCAATTTTCTTGTCTCCTAATATCTTTCTTGGTTTTGGTGTTAGGGAGATTTTGGCTTCCTAGTATGTGCTTGGTAGTGTTTTTTTCTGTTCAGTGTTTTGGTAGAGTTTGAGTAAGACTGGTATTAGATCTTTAAGTGATGAGTAGAACTAATCTTTGAAGCTATCTGGCCATAAACTTTCCATTTTAGGGTGGTTTTTAAATGACTATTTCAATTTTGTTACTTGTTATTGTTTTGTTGAGGTCTTCTATGATTACTAGCATCAGTGTAGGTTGTTCATGTGTTTCTAGGAATTTGTCCATTTTATCAAAATTGTTTAGTTTGTTAGCATAACATTTTCCATAATATTCTTTTATTAAAAAAACAATTTATTGAAGTATATCATTCATACATGAACATACATAAACTATAAGTGTTCCGTAAATATCATGATCTTACAAAACAAACATCCATAACACCATACAGGGCTCCCACACATCACCTCCCCACAAACATCCTGTATTGCTGTGAAACATTTGTTAACAAATCATGAAAGAGCATCATCAGAGTATTACTACTAACATAGTCTGAATTTTTCTCCCCTATATATTTTTTAAGGATTTATTTATATATTTATTTATTTTTATCAATTTTTACCCTCCCCCTTTTTTGGTGTTTCTGTGTCCATTTGCTGGGCAATTCTCTGTGTCCATTTCCTGCCTTCTCTTCTCATCCTTCTCCTCCTGTCTTCACTGGAATTCAATTTGGAGCCTCTGATGTGGGAGAGAGGCATCCTACTACTGCCTTCACCATCTCAGTTCCTGGCTTTTCTGTGCGTCTCATCTTGTCTCTTTAATGTCACTTTCCTGTTATGTCATCATCTTGCTGTGTGGCTTGCAGGCACTGGTGGTGCAACTGCACATGGGGCCTGGCAGCTCACCCACAGATGGGGCCTGGCAGCACACCCATGGATGGGGCCTGGGGCCTCACAGGCACACAGGGCCTGATGGCTCACCCATGCATGGGACCTGGTGGGCCACACACCTTCTATATTTTTCTTTTTTTAATTTTTACCGGGAGGTTCTGAGGGTCAAACCCAGGTCCCTCCATATGGGAGACTGATGTCCAACCATCCAAGCCATATCCGTCCCCCTAGTATATCTCTTAAGGTTGACCAAATATACTCAAAGTTACAGTCTTTTCCCATACAATATGGTCATATAATAAATCAAGCTTAGTTTATCATCAGCATTCTAAAAACCAGACCTTGGGAGAAAAACTAGGTCTGGGAACACAGGCATGGTTTCTAACATAGTGATTTGTTTAGCCTACCCTGATTATCACAAAATCAGGACAGTGAGAATATTCGCATATAATATTCTCTTGTGATCTCTATTATTTCTATGGAGTCAGTGGTAATGTCTCCTCTCTCATTTTTTATTTTATCTATTTGCATCTTCTGTCTTTTTCTTTGTCAAACTAGTCAATTTTGTTGATATTCTCACAAAACAAAATTTTGTTCTCTTGATTCTATTTTTTCCCCATTTAATCTATTTTTCTTGTATACTTTATTAGTTCTTTCCTTCTGCTTGCTTTGGGATTAGTTTGCTGTTGTTTTTCTAGTTCCTCCAGGTGAGTAGTAAGGTCTTTGGTTTTAGCTCTTCTTTTTTAAACATAATCACTACAGGACATAAATTTCCCTTGCATCATGGCCTTTGCTGTATCTCATAAGTTTTGATATGTTGTGTTCTCATGTCATTATTTGAGCTATTTACTGATTTTTCTTTTGATTTCTTCTTGGCCCACTGATTATTTAAAATTTTATGTTCAGTCTCTATATATTTGTGAATTTCCCCTTTTTAACCTGTTATTAATTTCCAATTTCATTCCATTATGATCAGTGAAAGTGATTTGTATAATTTTCATGCTTTCAAATTTATTGAGGTCTGACCTATGACACAACATATGGTATATCATGGAGAAAGATCAATGAGCACTAGAGAGGAATATACATCCTGCTGTTTTGGGGTAAAATGTTCTATAAATATCTGTTATGTCTGGTTGATTTATGTTATCATTTAAAATCTCTGTTTCCTTGTTTATCTTCTGATCAGGCATTTTATCCATTGTTGAGAGTATTTTGAGGAAGTCTCCAACTATTATTGAAGATATTTCCATATCTGTCTTCAGTTTTGCTAGTGTGTATCTCATGATTTGGGGGCACTGAATTTAAGTGCATAAAAAGTTCCATTTACAATGGTGATTAAAAGAATAAAATATTTAGAAATAAATTTAACCAAGGACATAAAGGACCTGTATTCTGAAACTATAAAACATTGCTCAAAGAAACCAAAGATGACAAATCTAAGGTATTTTGTTGTTGAGACCAGCTCAACAAAGAACAGGTCAGAAAGGAAGGCACCACAGACTTTAAAAGAAAACAAACAGATACAGAAAAGATGGGACCAGGTGACTAACAGTCTCAAGGACTGAGAGCTCAGATTCTGGTTTCACCACTGTATTTATTAGGAGTCTGCAAAAGGGAGCATGTGATGCAGGGGATGTCTGCTTGTTTCTTTGCAACATAGTAAGTTCATTAGTCATTGTTGTTCTATCAACCCAGAATATGCTGCACAAAACCAGAATGTTTCTAATCAGCATCAAGGACACTTTGTTTACTTCAGAGAAACACTGCAACTTTAGGCCATTTTCCCACATTTCCCCTTTTTTGTTTAAAAAGGAAAAGGAAAGGTATCCTGACACAGCTTTAAATGTCTGTTTTGCAATTTGATGATTGATTGTAATAAAACTAGGTTGCTGACAGTTACCTAGATTCTGAACTGGGCTGCACATGAGAAACAAAGTAGCCACTGGGACAGTTGACCTCCCTTGGGAGGGGTGAGGGTTAATGCCCTACCTCCATAGGCCCTCAAATTTTCTCCTGATGGCCCCCTTTGACTGTGCCTGTCTTCGGTTGTTCCTGCCCTGAGGAATCTTACCCATCTCTGGCTAACCAGTCATCCTCTGGGGACAAACAGGGTTATGTGAGACTGCCAATGTTTCATGACATCCATATCCAGCATGTGCCTAAGAATTCCCATGCTTGCTGGCAAGGCCACAGCTCAGGTTACAAGTTTTAGAAAACCCAGGTTTGCCAGCACCTAGAAGGCTTATACAAGCAACCCCAAAGATGGGACATGTACAGGATATCCCCAGAATACAATATTAAAAGTTTATTCTAGGAGGGAGAGAGATACGGCAATCCATTTGATTAACACTCCATTTGAGCACTTCGTAAGGGAAACAAGTGGTCTTAACTGTGCTACAATTCTGAACTGCTTATCCCTTAGGGGACCCATCAATCAAAATTCTATAGGAACAATTAAGTAGTAACACGGGAGTCACCATTTGACAATTTTCCCAGTGGTGTGCTGATCACTAGGTATTCATTGATGGTGATTAGCACAGATAATTTTATCAGAGGGATTCATATTTATACTAAGTCCAGTAAATTTTTCACAACAGAAGCTTAATCCAGATAAAAGATGTAACTGAGCTCTTGAGACGTTACCATCTTTTGGAGTAAATACTAACCAAGCTTGATGAGTTAGTAAGTGAGTGGTAAGTGAGTGTATCCTAGTCCTAAAGTTGTATTGAAATCCTCACCTTCTTCTAAGGGGTGTTCTAGCAGACTAATGTCCTCTGGTCCAGGAATCCAAACAGAATCATTTACATATATAGGGGACATATAGGTATACATAGCCAATTTTTGGCCAGAGATCTGGATGGATATAAGATAAATGTTAATATGCATATTTAATTTAATGAGTCTATACTATCAATTAAAGTGAGAAACAAAAATAACATAACTAATTAAAAGCATAATTCAATATTAAATAAAGTTACAGAATGACAGATAAATAAAGCAGTTTTATATATAAACTTATCAATATTTAGCTTTCAGCTGGGAAGTGTTGAATTAGCAGTTGATACTAGAGTTTTGGTTGACTGTGTTTATGATTAATGAGTTTGATACTACAGATACCAACTTATAAGTATTCTGTTAATTCCCAAGTTAGGGGCCAGCTTCCTCAGGAAGGAAGACAACACTCTCTGAGCAGTACATTTCAAGGTTTATACATCAGTCCCTGGGAAAGTGGCCAACACCTCCAGGCAGGAATACAATACTTTCTGGAATGTACTTTATCTCTTTTAATTTGTTACAAAATATCCCTGATGTACTTACGCTTTTAGTTCCCATTATTTTTCCTGAAATATGAAAAGTGGTAACTAGCAAGCCATTCTTTGTTGATTAACAAAATTTTTTGCATGATGTTTTACTTTTAGGTTTGATCAATACTCACCAAACTTTTTCTTAAAACATTCGGTTTCAGGCTTGTCCAAACTCAAAACAAAAGACTTACATATGCATTTCATAAAATACATTTATGTGTAACATACAAGTTATTAAATTGCTTAAGCATGCAATGTATTGTACTAAAGCTTTGATTTGTATTTAAGTATATTATACATAATTCATAACTACAGTAGATTATATAAAAACAAACAATAATAAGACTTTTAACTAGCAGACATCCAATGAATAAACTTTTTTTCCTATGTGTTTAAGATTCCTAAATATTCATATGAACTTTTTACTCATACAAACTTATTATCATTAGATTAGAAAATTCTTTTTAATTGTATAAGTTTCAAATATTTCATTCAATTTATAATATATCAAATGAACTTAACTATTTTTAGTATTTTACTTTTTTCTAGGTAAAAGATTAAATAATTTGTAACAGTTTGAAATAAAAAACTACTTTTCAAGATTTGACTTTGAGAAAGCAGGTTTGAACATTATGTTCTTTAAAAAGTGATAAGACTAGTTTTTTCAAGGAAATGATAAGGTTAATGTAAAAGAAGCTATTTTGATAAAGCAGGCTTTCTTTTTTGTACACTAATTATTCAGGAGAAAAACTCTTTGTAAACTTTTATTAAAACAGACTAATGACTTGAGAAAATTTGAGAAAGAATAAAACCTTAACTTTGAATTATTATACTGTTTGACATTAAAGCTTTTAAATCTTTAGAGATAGACCCATTAAATCATACTTAACTTTGACCACTAAAATTCCTTTTTCATGCACCTTTCTATATTCATTCAGGGTTTTTTTTCACATTTTATTCTTTTTTAATAACCAGTCATTTTATCTTAGGATAAAATTACTTTCTTTTTCTTTAATAATAAAAACATATTTTATACACCTTCTATATTCAAGTTACCAAAATGATTTTGGAAACTGTTTCCAAGCAAACTTCTTACAACATAAAACTACCATTAACACTAAACAAACTTGTCAGAATAATGATTTAATTTGGTTATAACTATTTTTATTATTTTAAATTAATATCCATATTAATTTATTAATATAAACATTTATTTAATTTTTGGCCATTTGAATAGAGCTCTTTTAATAATTTTCATTTATCAGTTTAATATTACCATCCAGTTATCAAAATATACACTGACACTGAACAAACACAAAACACGTTACAACACATCAATAGAAATATACCTCTTTGATTTTATTGCTTTTGAGAATTTTTTTAGAAACTGTGTTGCCAAGTTTCCTACTTCTAATGGTTTAATTCTATTAGCCCCTATCATCCCACAGCCTTGTCACTATGTAGCCAGTAGGAGGTTTACAAAGTTTCTGCCAGAATGTTTTCCGTATCTTAGTTAACTCTTTGGCAGAATAGAGATGCCCCTGGAACTAAAGCTAGATCTTCCCAATATTAATCTCACTAAATCTTCTGACATAATTCTTTTCACTCCTGAATTTATTTTGTTTCTTAAGTATTAATTTTTCAGTAGTGACAAAGTCTAGGCCGGAACTTCCCTAGGGGCAGCACATAAGTTTGTCAAGGATCTGAAAGCTGTGGGAGTGGAGCCAAGGGGCTCTGTTTAGATTGGGTGTAATTGAACAAAGCCCTCTGGAAAGATTTTGGGGCACCGGAGGAAGTGTCCCATTGCCCAAGTCCTGGCAGTGGATTCCCATCTTTATCAAATTTAGATCTACTTTGATTTGTCCAGTGATCTTCCCTATGGCACCCTGGGCAGTAAGGGAGAATGCTTCAAGGGAAAGCGCCTTTAAGAAAATCCTGAGGGACACTATCTATAAATTTCTCTTTCTCCTCATCTCTTTCCTTTTCATCCACTGTTTGTAAAGGTTCCAAGAGTGATTTAACAACAAATTAAGTAGCCAAATAATAATCGGGACCTGCGCCCCTTGAACATGGAATTTTTTAAATTCTCTTCTTACTCTTTTCCAATCTCCTAATTCTAAACTACCTAATGCAGGGAACCAAGTGCAGTATTTTTTAATAACTTGTAAGAGCTCTAAAAGACAAACTTCACTTGCTTTAGTACTTCCACCTTTAAGAAGCTGCTTTAGGAGACAAGCATAGAGACGGTACTTTGTCGTGCTGACTCCATTTCCCACAGTAACCCTGAATTATGCCCAAGAGTTGTCCCTACCTTACTGGAGACTCCACAGACCTCTTCAACCTCTGGGGGGCTCTGTGGTTTTACACCAATTTTAAGTTCATTCGTAGAGATGCTTGAAGCAAGCTTTCTTTCAACCCGTCCCTCTTCGGGTGCCATCTGTTGTTAAGATCAGCTCAACAAAGAACAGGTCAAAAAGGAAGACACCACAGACCTTAAAAGTAAACAAATAAACAGATATATAAAAGATGGGACCAGGGGACTAACAGTCTCAAGGACTGAGAGCCCAGATTCTGGTTTCACCATCATATGTATTAGGAGTCTGTGAAAGGGAACATGTGATGCAGGGAATGTCTGCTTATTTCTTTGCAACATAGTAAGTTTGTTAGTCATTACTGTTCTATCAACCCAGAACATGCTGCACAAAACTGAATGTTTCTAATCAGCATCAAGGATGCTTTGTTTACTTCAGAGAAACACTGCAACTTTAGGCCATTTTCCCACAGTATTTCATATTCATATGTTGGAAGAATATCATTAAAATTTCAATCCTACCCAAAATGATTTAGAGATTTACTGCAATCACAATAAAATGTCCAACAGCCTTCTATGTAGAATTGAAAAACTTAATTACCAAGTTTATCTGAAAAGACAAGCTTCTGAATAGGCAAAAAGTATCTTTAAAAGAGAAGAACAAAGTTGGATGACTTTTACTTCCTTTCTTTGAATCATATTATTTAGCTACAGTGATAAAAACATGGTGTTGACATTAAGATAGGAAGATTTACCAATGCAATGGAATTGAGAGTTTGGAAATAGACCCTGACATCTTTGGTCAAGTGATTTTTTACAAGGCTGGCAAACCCACCAGGTGTGTCAGAACAACCTTTTCAACAAATGGTGGTGGGAAAATTGGATATCCATATCTAAAAGAAAGAAAGAAGACTTTTATCTCACATGTTATGCAAAATTTAACAGAAACTGGATCAAGGACCTAAAGATAAAAACTAAAACTATAAACTCCTAGAAGAATATGTGAGGAAACATCTTCAAGATCTTGTGGTTGGTGATTATTTGGTCCTTACACAAAATCATAAGCATCAAATGAGAAAAAAAATAATAGATAAAAGAGAATGCTTCATATATAAATATTTTTATGTATTAAATGATTTTTAAGAAGCTGAAAATATAGCCTGCTCAATGGAAAAAATTTTCATAAACCACATATCTGGCAAGTGTTTGATTTCCCTTCATATAAACAGATCATACAACTTAATGACAAAAAGAGAGGCAACCCAATTTTAAAAAGCTAAACACTTGAATAGACATTTTTCAATGAGGAAATACAAATGGACAAAAAGCAGTTGATAAAATGTTCAACACCATTAGTTAGTAGGGAAATACAGATCAAAACTACAATGAGATACC
Source organism: Tolypeutes matacus (assembly GCA_026826555.1). NCBI lineage: Eukaryota > Metazoa > Chordata > Mammalia > Cingulata > Chlamyphoridae > Tolypeutes > Tolypeutes matacus. Next base: position 3,335,008 of record JAKSZT010054267.1, on the reverse strand, counting down.
ATTTCACACGTTATAGAATGACCAGTATTTTAAAAAATTAAGCAGAAAACTACAAGTTCTACAGGGGATATGGAGAAATAGGGACACTCTTTCACTGCTGGTGGAAATGTAGAATGGTGCACATTCTGTGGAAGCCAATTTGTGTACCTCATGAAGCTGAATATAGAATTGCCATATGATTTAGCATTCCTGTTACAATGAATATATTCAGAAGAATTAAAAGCAAGGATTCAAACTGACATTTGCACACTGATATTCACAGCAGCATTATTCACAATTGTTAGAATAAGGAGCCAGCACAAGTGTCCATCAACTGAAAAATTGATAAAATGAGCTATATACATAAAATTGGGAAGCATAGTACAACATCGCTGAATCATGAGGACATACTGTGGAGGGGAATAAGGCAAACACAAAAGGACACTAATGTATAGTCTCGCTCATATGAACACAATATGATGAGTAAACTAGCAGAAGTAAACTCTACAGTATAGGTTACTGTGAGATAGAATTGGGTTGAAAATGGGAGCTGATGCTTAATGAATGTTGAATATTTAATAAGGTGTTTATAAGAGTGTGGAAAGGAATAGAGTTGATAGTAACACATCATAGTGAGTATAAATAACACTGGTAATTTATAAATGTGATTGTGTATGAAAGAGGAAGTCTGGATGTAACTGTCAATTGAAAACAAGCTAGAAAATAATCTAGGGAATGTATATTACAACGATTTCAGTGGTGGATGAAGATTGTGGTTAATATTATAGATATAAGAATGTTCTTTCACAAAGGTTTAACAATACAGTGATACATGGAAAGATTTAAATGAATGTAACTTATAGAATATAGTCAACAATAACATTGTAATTTTTTAGCAAAAATAAGGAAGGGACTATATCAATGTTAAAAGTAAAAAAAATGAATATGATGTTTAGTTTTACAAACTATGCATATGATTAATGATTTTTTTTCTTATTCATTTTCTTTATTAACAAGGAGACTTTAATCATGTCATTTAACTAATCTGTACTCATCTGTGCATTTTTCTGAACACTAGAGTTATAATTGAGTTTATTTTTAGGTAAATGTGTCTGGACAGAATTTTTGGAGTGAAGCTTCCATAACTTGTTAAGCTGTCTTTGGTCTCTTTTATTTTTTGAATTTGAAATAAAGTTTATTTTTTTAAAAATCAACCTGCTGCAAGAGCCATAATTTTGAGGAGTTGTTTTCTAAATGAACTGAGGGATCCAGGATTTGGAATTTCTTTATCTGAACCTTATGCTGCATAAAATGAATATCAGAAATGTACATTTCATAGTATAAAACATGAAGCATCATTTCTAAACTTTATTGTCTAAGGTATATGCACCTTTCCAACATTCAATGTATGTTCAATAAGCAAATCAGAATAATTATAAGTTGACAGATTTAAAAAAAAAATAGAAATAATAGTATTCATGTGGGGCTGTGTTTGTTTACAGATAATCAGACTATAATATTTAAATGTGCAAAATAATTCACAGTAATGTTGCACTTTTTTTACTAAAGATACACTTTAAATTGTTCCATGGGTGCACATGTAGACACACATATGTACAAACTTATGTTAAGATGCCTGAAGCTATGTTGCAGACCATAGCTGCACCTGTTATTTTCAGTCAGGAAGAATGTTACCTGTCATGAGGATATAAAATAATTCAGTAGTGAATGTTTTGCACCATCCATGTGCAATTATACTATTAAATTCCACTACACTACATGAAGGTAAATGGACATTCCAGAATATAGATGTGATTATATAGTCTTAAACTAATTATTATTAAACCAATGGTTGCTGAGAATCAGTGATGCATTTTTTTATGGAGTATAACTCATTGTTTACAGTATGTTTTAGGTGGCATCATCTTAACACTAGATGGTGAATAATGTATTCCCAATAAATTTAGATAGCAGTAAAGAATTACATGCCTTCTGTGGACATTTTATAAGTGTATTTTATATCACAATAAAGATTTTTCTCTTTTAAAAAAAATTGACATGGCAGGTACTAAAAAATAAGTAATTTAAAATAGCTATGATTAATATGCTAAGAGTTATAATGAAAAAAGTGGACAATACACAAAAACAGATGGTTAATATAAAAAAATTTCTGGATATTCTCACTATATATACCTTTATTATTTTATGAAAATTATGTTTTCTAATTTGTTTTTTGTATCATTTAATACTGACTTATAAATTAGATAATTTAATTTTTTTTTTACTTTTCTACTTCACATTCTATTTTATCCAATACAAATTTTGTATAATTCAAAATGTCCTAAATTTATAAAGCAGTTTTTAGTATAAATGTTCAATATATTTCAGGATTTATCTTTTAGTAAAAATGTTATTATATATACATATGATCTCCCCATATTTATAAATAGAACACCTGAAGATCCATCAAACCACATAAACATTAATAATATTAACAAGCCTTATATTTTATATATTTCTTCTTGCTCAAATGTCTCCCCTTCTCTACAGATATCAATGACATCTGAATTTACATATTTTTATTTATTTATTTTTTTTGAGTGAAGTGTTCTCTTTCTTTTACTTTTATTATTGTTCTTTAACTCACATACCATATACAACAAATGTGCATTCCCTCTTCCCCTTCGGACTCAAATCATGGTAACCTCTATCCTAATTCCTGTAACAGTGGATTTGCTAAATACTTATATTTAATAGATATTTAATAGATATTTACTTGCTAGGGGAATTGTGTGGTTTTATGAAACAACCATAAATAAAATACAGGAGTCCCATATATCATCACACCACCACCTTGCCTTGGTGTGGAATATTTATTTTTAAATTGATGACAATACTTTTTTAATAAATGTACTATTTTTTTTAACATTAATCAACTTTATTGTACTTGAAGAATGATTATTCAAATTATAGTATGATCTATCATCCATAATTTACATTGGATAATTTTCCCTTTCACTGTGGTAGGGACACCTAAAATGGTGCCCCCAAGCAGCTAAAATGGCTGCCAAGTGCTACGTGACTCCCGGCATGAACCTGAAAAGATTTCTTTCAGTCAATCCTCAATGTCCAATCATAACCTTTTCTAAAAATCTTTTTTGCCAGTTACTATGTACGTCACCCCTCTTCCTCCAATCATGTCCTTAACTCACTTCCCTTATCAGAACCTATATAAACAACAAACCTTCCTGTAATAAATTAGACCTGCATACTTACCTCGTCTCCGCGGTGGTCTTTCCTCCGTGCGCCCTCCACGCCGTCTGGGCCCCCGAACGCTGGTTGCCGCTCAGCGTTCCCCTTCCCGCCAACAAGTGGTTTGGAACAACCACAATTGGCACCCAACGTGGTGCTCCCCACCTCTCGCCGTGCCCCGACGGTAGGGCCTCGTCTTCTTATCGGCCTCAAATAGTGGCACTCTGTAAGTATCTCCAGCGCCTTGCTCTATAACTTGGCGCCCCCTCTCTTCTGTCTAGTATCTATCAATTCAATGCCTCCTCTCCTTCTTGTTCTGCTTTCTTTAACCTCTGTTACTTTCGCTTTCTGCCTGGCCTCCGCTGCCCCTCCAAACTGGAATTTCTAGGAGCGAATCTTTCTTGCGCTATTCTTCCTCTGTGTTGTCTCAGTATATACTTTCCTTTTCTCCCTAACTTGTCGTGCTTAAATTAGCGACCCCACCCCACGCTAACTAACGTGCCTCAGAGTCCCCCTCGCTCTGACAAAGCGTCGATATGGGAGAGCGAGTCTCCTCTCGTCAGGCACCCCAAGTCAGAGCGCTGGCCGGTCTCTTAGATACTAACTGACTGAAGGTCTCCGTAAAACAGCTTCAGACATATTGGGACCTTCTGCTTCCTTTTAATCCTTGGTTAGCGACCTGCCATCTATGGGACCCCGCGACATACAATAAGCTAATAAATCACGTTACGGCTGCCATGGAACATGAAAATAAACATTTTCCCCCTGGTCTACTCCCTACCCTACTTGCCATTCGTTCGTGCCTTCAAGGCACCCCTGTTTCACCTGCCGATTGCCAGGTCAACTTAATTGATCACCTGGTGGATAACCCTTCCCCATCTGACTCTGGAGAGGATTCTGATATGGAGTCTCTCTGCTCTCGCATTAACAATACTTTGGAGCTCGACCCCCCCAAGTCCCAACCAAAAAGCTGTAACCTGCGATCGAAGGAACAACATGGCGAACTTCCTCCTAGTGAACAAAAACCAGACCAGGGGGCGGTTGGAGAAGGAGGAAGTTCTCAGTCTTTCGAAAAAACTCAGGACAGGGGGCTCCCTCCTTCTTCACCTGCGTCTCTATACCCCTCCCTTCCGGTCCAAAACCCTGAGCCGCCTTCCTCTTCTTCTTCCTTGTCTCCGCTGCAGCCACAAGGTGGCACGCAAGTCCCATCATGTCAGTCAATGTGTTGGTCCTCCCCTCTTACCCCCGCCCCTACCCTTTCCACCCTTCCCCCCTACCCTTACTCAGGACCACTCTCTAACAACAACCCTTTCTCTTCCGCCTCTGCTCCCCCTCCTACCAACTCCACCACCCCTTCCTCCTTAGCCCCTTTGCCTTGCTTCCCTGTTAATATTAATCCTTCCCCACTTCGCCCACAATTCTACTACCCTCTGCAACATGATGAGGTCAAGAATATCTGCAAAGCTGTAAAAGAGGACGGCCTGGATAGCCCCTATGCTCAACACCTCATTGAGGAAATTTCCACACAGCTGTGCCTCCCTTACGACTGGGCTTCTCTAGCCCACGCAATTTTAACACCTGGCCAGTTTGTAGACTGGCGTGCCCATTTTCATTCGGAAGCAGAGAAACAGGTGGCCCTCAATATTAGCGCTGGTGTCAACATTGCGCCTGAGGCCTTCTACAGCACTGGCCCCTTTGCAGCCCCTGCTCATTATGCCACCGCCCCTCCAGGTTTTTGGATTCAGCTGCGTGATGTGGCTCTCCATGCATTTCGCACTTGCTCTGCCCTCTGGCCAGAAAAATTTACAAAAATGATACAAAATAAAGATGAAGACTTCGCAGCCTTTGTCTCCAGAGTTATGGAGGCGTGTGAAAGAAAAGTGGCGGGCATTCACGGCCAGCTGGCCCTCGCTCGAGAGCTCATTCTAGAGGGGCTAGCCCCACCTGTAAACAAGCTCTCGCCCCTGTGAGGGACAAAAGCATTGATGACTGGGTCTTAGCTTGTAGTCATATCGACCCCCAAGCGGCAGCTATTGCGTCCGCAGTCGTCCTTGCAGTAGCTCAAACCTCAGGCTGTTTTAAATGTGGGCAGCCAGGTCATTTTGCCAGGGAATGCCCAAATTCTGCCTCCGCTCCTTCTGCTCCCGCCACCCCTTCAGTACCCCCTCCCCTCCCGCATAGGGCCCCCCTACACCTTGCCCTAGGTGCAGTAAGGGTTATCACTGGGCACCTGACTGCCGTTCTAAAACCAACAGTGAAAGCAAACCTTTAAACTTCAAAGGGGGCAAGCCTCAGCCCCACCAGTAAGAGGTTCCTTCCCCAATGCCAAACCCCTGCTGTGAACAGTTCCCATTCATTCCAACAAGCCCATGGCTACTTTTAGAATTGGGGGAGGTGATGCTGCACAATGGCTGCAAGGGACCTTAGATACAGGTGCAGAGGTCTCCTGCCTCCCCTTTGAATATCTCCATGTGTGGGAGACTTTGCCAGGGCCCCCTGTACAGGGTGCAACAGGAACGGCTAGTTCTAGAAAAACTAAGAAGCTCATCCCCTGGCAAGATGCAGAGGGCAATTCAGGACTTTTTCAACTTCTCCTAATTAAAAACCTCCCAACAATCCTATGGAGCTGGGACATACTAGATTAATGCGGGGCTGTCGTTACAACTGCCCATTCTCAGTCCCAGCCATTTTCCCCGTTTGGGAGCGGTCCTAACATGTCACAAAAGCCCCCCCAATCCTAGGCGCCACTGCTCAGCTACAACCACCTAACCCTGTTCCTCTGCAGTGGGACACAGAGGACCCTATATGGGTTGAGCAGTGGCCTCTCCCGTCCCACAAACTTCAAGCCTTACTTACGCTGATACAAGAACAGCTGGAAGCTGGTCACATTGAACCTTCCACCAGCCCTTACAATTCTCCCATTTTTGTCATACAAAAAAAGACTACTGGCAAATATCGTCTGCTGCATGACCTTAGAGAAATAAACAAGCATATTGTCCCCATGGGATCTTGCCAACCGGGGCTGCCTCACCCTACGGCAATCCCTCATGATTATCATATAATTACAATTGATATTCAAGACTGTTACTTTTCTATCCCCTTACATCCTCAAGACAGACATAAATTTGCCTTCACTGTCCCCCACCCCAACCATCAAGGGACAGCCTGCAGATACCAGTGGAAAGTACTTCTGCAAGGAATGAAAAATAGCCCTACACTTTGCCAAAATTATGTAAATATTGCAGTGGCCCCTCTTAGAACTCAGGAATTCATCATTCATTATATGGATGAAATCCTCTTGGCACATAGCGATGCCCAGCATTTAAACGCTGTTTTCCAACAGCTTACACAAAATCTAACAGATATAGGCCTTCACATTAAAATTGAAAAGGTCCAACGCCACCCGCCCTTTTCATTTCTAGGTTTTCAAATTTCTCAGTATGTTAAACCTATTGCTCCTAAGATAAAGATCCCTGATCCCCTCTTTGACAGAGTTTCAACAGCTGTATGGAAACATTAATTGGATAAGACCAGCTCTTCCCATTTCCCCTGCACAACTTACGCCTCTCTTTGACCTTCTGCGATTGCCTGCAACACCACCTCAGGCTGTTACTAAAAACATCTCACTAACTAAGCAGGCAAAAGCAGCCATACAAGCGGTTGACCATGCACTTCAACAGTGCACGCTTAAGAGGTACAACCCGAACAGTCCTATATTACCCTTAATTCTTGCCATATCTGGCACTCCTACTGGAGTCCTCTGGCAAGAGGGCCCACTGCTGTGGTCACACCCAGCTAAAAGTAAACTTTCAAAGATCTGTCCAGCAGTGCGCCTTTGGGTCGCCTTAGCCAGCTATCTGTGTACACTCTGCCTCCACACTTTTCAAGTGAAACCAGACATCATTGTCTGGCCCCTTTCGGCTGTGGCTACTACTCAACTCCTTCAAAACAATGAAGAAATGCAAATTTTAGTAGAAGGCTTTACTGGAACTTTTGACAACCATTATCCTCAACATAAACTACTTCAAGGGCTCGTTCGGTTGCCATTCTCAGACCCTTTTTACCCTTATCCTTCTTCCTCCCCCCTCCCCTCAAGTACTACTGTGTTTACAGATGCCTCCAAATCAAAATATGCTGTTGTGGTTTACCAGCCTAACATAGGCTCCCCTTCCACATATGTCAAGCCTAATCCTCACTCTGTACAAACAGGGGAACTTGAAGCTGTACATCTGGCACTTACATTGTTCCCCTCTGAGCCCCTGAATATTTTTACTGATAGCCTCTACAGTCTTCAAATTTGCCAGGTGCTAGCACATGCTACATTCTTTCCTAAAGAAACACCTATTGATAAGGCATTATTACGCCTTCAAAAACTAATTGAACACCGCACTGCTCCCTGGTATATCACACATATCAGGAGTCACTCCAATCTGCCTGGGCCCTTAGCTCATGGCAACCATTTAGCAGATTGTGCCATGTCTATGACAGCAGTTGCGACACCTGGAGATCTCATCAATCAGGCCAAGCTACTACATTCCAATTTCACTTCTCAGTGATCTCTCTGAAACATCTGCTGCCAGACCTTAACATCCAAACATGCAAACATCTGGTTAGATCTTGTAAAACCTGCGCTCCATTTCTCCCATTAGGGCCATTACAACCCCAGGGAGTTAACCCTCATGGCCTTAAACCCAACTCTCGTTGGCAGTTGGACGTTACAAATGTCCCCTCGTTTGGTCGCCTAAAGTTTGTTCATGTCACCATAGATACCTTCTCTCATCTCTGCTATGCAGTTCCCTTAGCTGGGGAAACAGCAAAACACTGTATCAAAGCTCTGCATCAAGCCATTCTGTTCATGGGAGTCCCCTGGGATGTTAAGTCCAATAATGGCCCTGCCTACCGCAGTACATCCTTTGCTAATTTTCTAAAATTATACAACATCACACACCACTTTGGCATTCCTTACAATCCTCAAGGTCAGGGAATAGTAGAATGTACTCATCAACAGCTAAAGATCTTGATTCAAAAGGAAAAGGTGTTACGGCCACACAGTCCTCCTAGTGAAATTATTACCAGCTGTCTCATTCATATGAATCTCCTCACATTTGATAAAAAGGCACTGTCTCCACTCCACAAACATTGGGGACCATCATATACACCTACAGTGGCCCCTATGGTATATTGGAAAGACCCCAAAAACAATACTTGGAAAGGACCTAGCCCTCTTTTAGCCCAAGGTAGGGGCTTTGCTTGTGTCTTTCCAGAAGAAGCACCGCAACCTATCTGGGTCCCAGGAAAAAACATTCGTCCTGCCACGGCCTGCCAAAAAAGGAACAACAAACAGTGAGTAATACCTTTCTCTCAACTCCTTCCTCTTCACTGTTACTCCCTTTCGATAACTACCATTCTTACTATACTCACATTCTTTATTTTCTAATGGCACCTCCTTTTAAAATCCTTGCCCTTCTCCTTCTATTTCCCTCCTTTTTGCTTGCTAATAATGATCATCAACCTTTTAACTGGACGTTACAGCTTTGGCAAAAAGAAATCACCCTCTGTTATAATGTCACATCCGGCGCTCCCTCTTTCACCCTGCATGCCTGTTGCCTTACCAATATGGGTATTAGCAGTCCCAAATTCCCTGTCCTCTACCCCCAAGGCTGCGGCCCGCAAGGCAATAAAATCCCTTCCCTTGACGGATCCACATCCAAAGCTTGCTACCTACGACAAACAGCACGGACAGGAGAGCCCTCCCTTATAGCAGCCTCGGCACAGGTGTCAGGCTATTACATTTGCCCCTCTTCAACAGGTTCCTCCCACTCCTCCTGTCATGATCCCTCACATTATTACTGTCCCTCCTGGGGATGCGAGTCAATAGCACATGGATGGTCCAATCCCCCTAACAATGACAAACACATAAAAGCTACAGGCTGGCCCAATATCACCATAACAGTACAAAACCCCGCCGACGTCCAATGGCTATCTGGCCGCACGTGGGGAATTCGGCTCTACATGGGCCATTACAACTATGGCACCTTTTTCAAAATACAAAAAACACAGCCCTCTCCCCCGCCTACCACTGCAGTTGGCCCCAACCCAGTGCTCAACCCACAACCACTTCCTCCTCCTCTGCCCTCATCTTCGGCTTCAGCCAGCGTACAGTTATCCAACTCCACCAACATCCCACTCTCACTTAACACGTCTTTGCTGTCACTCTACAACCCACTTTTATCCCTCCTTAACGCTTCCTTTCTCGCATTGAACTCTTCCAGCCCTAACTCTACCCAAGCCTGCTGGTTGTGTCTCTCTTACATGTCGCCCTATTCTATAGCCATTAATGCCTCCTACAACAGTTCTACTGACCCCAATCCCACCTCTTGTAATTGGAACCAAACAAAAATAGGACTAACCGTCCAATCAGTATCCCACAGCGGGCTCTGTATTATAAAAATTGGAAGCTCTGTTACCCCCTACATGAAAACTCTTTGCAACCTTACCAATACCCCTAAAACAGATGTAAAGTTTCTGCTACCCCCCAATAATACAAAGTGGCTATGTTCTTCTACCGGTCTCACCCCATGCCTCAGTGTCACAACTCTTAATGCCACTGGTGAAACTTGCGTGCTCGCCACCACTGTTTTCCCCCGCATCTACTTTCATGATAATAACCAATTCCTTGACTCCTGGCAGAGCAACCTTCTACCAACTCATGTACAAAAATGAGAAGTTATCACTGCTGTCACAATCGCTTCCCTTCTAGGTATCACAGGAGTTAGCACTGGGGCTGTCGCCTTGGGTTTACAACAATCAGCTCTTACCTCTATCAGAAGGGCCGTAGATGAAGATCTAGCCCATATCGAAACCTCCATCTCTCATTTGGAAAAATCTCTAAACTCACTATCTGAAGTTGTCCTCCAAAATCGCAGGGGACTAGACCTCCTCTTCCTAAAAGAGGGAGGAATTTGTGCCACTTTAGGAGAAGAGTGTTGCTTTTACGCTAATCACTCCGGCCTTATCAAAAACAACATGGCCCAACTTAGAGAAGGACTAACAAAGCGAAAAAGAGAAAGAGAAACAGCTTTAACAAACCCCTCTTTGGAATTCAATGGAATCCTCCATTATTTCCTCCCAGTGCTAGGCCCTTTTATAACCTTTCTTCTTATTCTAGCCATTGGACCCTGGGCTGTTCGTAAAATTATCAGTTTAATTAAAGAGCAAGTTAATGCCGCTTTGAGCCCCTCTCCACAGGTTCACTATCAACGCCTGGCCACCCGAGAAACTGTCACCTATACAGCACCTGACAACAAAAGGAAGACCTATACAGTGCCCGGCAGCAAAAAGAAGCGCCCTAAGCTTAAGAAAAAACACCAAGATGCATCCCATAAGAAAACCCGGAGTCCCCATTATAACCCAAATCCCTAAGTGCTTTGTCCCCCTGCCTTCCTTTCCTTCCTTCTCTTCCACTCTACACCCACCGCTCTCTCTTGGGTCATGGCCAAAAATCTGATGTTCGAGCACAAAGATTACCATCTCCCCAAAGGGGAACCGGCAAACAATTCCTGGAACTTGCCATCAGTGGTACCGCTAGGTGCGAGGCAAAGCACTGCAAAGGAGGGCATAAAACTAAGCCATTTCCAGGCTCCTTGAGAAGTATGCCTCATTAGCATAGGGGTTGCTCTGCAAATATCCCCTCCCGCAAAAAACAGAGCAAAAAAGACGGCCACTAAAATGGGTGTGCGCAGCCCAAACTGTAGTCATGGAGTACGGACGGCTAGAAGGGGACGCCCCTAGCCTACTGTAACCTAACGACTGGCTTGTCGATCCTGCGGGAATGAGACCTCTACTTCCCCCAGCTGGTTAATGCCAACCTCTCTTTCCTTTAATAAAAAGAAAGGAGGAGGGAAGCGGCTGTGGCTCAATCAGTAGGGCTCCCGTTTACCATATGGGAGGCCCCGGGTTCGGTACCTGGGGCCTCCTGGTGAAGGCAAAGCCCGCCTGCATGGCGTGGTTAGCTGACCCAGTGAGCATAAGCAGCAAGGGGGGGATAAATGAATAAATAAATAAAATCTTTAAAAAAAAAAAAAAGAAAGGAGGAATTGTGGTAGGGACAACTAAAATGGTGCCCCCAAGCGGCTAAAATGGCTGCCAAGTGCTACGTGACTCCCGGCATGAACCTGAAAAGACTTCTTTCAGTCAATCCTCAATGTCCAATCATAACCTTTTCTAAAAATCTTCTTTTTTGCCAGTTACTATGTATGTCACCCCTCTTCCTCCAATCATGTCCTTAACTCACTTCCCTTATCAGAACCTATATAAACAACAAACCTTCCTGTAATAAATTAGACCTGCATACTTACCTCGTCTCCGCGGTGGTCTTTCCTCCGTGCGCCCTCCACGCTGTCTGGGCCCCCGAACGCTGGTTGCCGCTCAGCGTTCCCCTTCCGCCAACAAGTGGTTCAGAACAACCACATTTCACCACACTATTAACACTATATATTAGTATGGTACATTTGTTATACTTCATTAAAGAATATTCTTATAATTGTATTATTACCCATAGTCTATCTTCTATAATAAAGTTCATTGTGATTTACCATCCTATCTTTTAACTTTTAATTTTTGTTATAGTAATATATACATCCTAAAGTTTTCCCTTCCAACCATATTCACCTGTATATTTCAGTGCTGTTTATTACACTCACAATAATGTGCTCTGATACCAACTATCCATTTCCAAGTCTTTAGCATCAACCCAAAAAGAATCTTTTAAATAATATTTTACATTAGATGTCCTGTTGATTTCACAGAGTACAATGCTTTCAAAGTTCTTCCTGGTTTCAATACTGCTTAGGACTTCATGTTAAAGCTGAATAATATTCCATTGCATGTAGGTAATACATTTTATCTTCTCATTCATTGATGGACATTTGAAATGTTTCTAACATTTGGCTCATATTTTCTCTCTTTTTCCTGGTTATTTTTGTCCTTTTGCATTTCCATTGTTTGTCTTTTTGTTGTCACATGGTAAACTGTTTTATATATTTTGGATATTAAGCACTTATCTGATAGATATATGGTTTGTAACTACTTTATTTTTTTTTTTTTTTTTTAAGATTTTTTATTTATTTATTCATTTATCCCCCCCTTGCTGCTTGTGCTCGCTGGGTCAGCTAACCACGCCATGCGGGCGGGCTTGCCTTCACCAGGATGCCCCGGGAACCGAACCCGGGGCCTCCCATATGGCAAACGGGAGCCCTACTGATTGAGCCACAGCCGCTTCCCTGCAACTACTTTATAACTAAGTATGTATTTTAAAGAAAATAATTTTTATGAAATCAAATTTATCTGTTGTTTCGATTATTGTTTTTATCTTTGGTGTCATATTTAAGAATCTACTTACCTAATCTAAGTCCATAAAGATTTGTCATAGGTTATCTCATAAGTCTTTTAAACATTTAGCTTTTATGCATAGGCTCATGGAACATTTTGCATTTATTTTTCTTAAGATGTAATGTAGGGGTTTAACTTCATTGTTCTGCATGTGGATATCCAGTGTTATCACACCATTTGTTGAAGATACTATTTTCCCACAACATGTACTTAGTACCCTCATCAAATGTCAAGTGGCAATAGTTAGAGAATAATCTAAGGACGAATAACATAGTGAACCCAGAGGTGGATATAAATTGTGGTTAATAGTACAAATTCAAGAATGTTCTTCTATGAACTAGAATAAATATACATCAGTAATACAAGGTGGCAAGAAAATGGAGAAGTACAGGAAAATACAATTAATATAACGTATGGACTATAGTTAGCAGCAATACTGTAATACTCATGCATCAATACCAATGATGTATTGTGTTAATAATAGGGATATGGAAAAATATACCAAATGTACACTCTAGACCATAGTTAGTGGTAATAGTCTGATGATATTATCTCACAATTAGTAACAAATATTCCACAATCATGTAGTATGTGGGAGCAAGGTTGCTATATGGTAATAATACAACACATGTACATTAATGTTTTATAAGGCTACAACTTCTATAATGAAAATATATATTTTAAAACAATCAATTGACAATATATCTGCGGGTCTATTTCTGGATTTTTAATTCTGTTCCTTTAGTCTATGTCAATCTTTTTCTAGTACATTGCTGTTTTGATTATTGTAACTTTGTAGTATGTTGAAATTTGAAAGTGTGAGTCTCTCAAAGGTGTCATTCTCTTTTAAGAATTGTTTTGGATCTTCTGTTTCTCTATGCAGTCCATATGAATATGTTGATTTACTTTATCATTTCTACAAAACAGCCACAATTTTGGTAGTTATTAAATTGAATGTGTAAATCATTTTGGATCTTATTGACATCTTAAACATATTGTTTCCAATCCATGACATGGGATATCTTGCTAATTATTTAAGATACTAACTTCTCTTTCAAAGATTTCAAATTTATCAGTTCACAAGTCTTTTATATCCTTTGCTGAAATCAATCCTTGGTATTTTATTTTTTGTAATGATTTTGTAAGTGGGATTGGTTTCTTAATATACCCTTCAGATTGCTCATTGCTACTGTATAGAAATGCAGTTACCCCATACTGATAGGAACTCCAAAGGGTGGGAGTAGAAACAATAAAGCTTAAGGTTGAGGCCACTGCCATGCCCTGGATAAAACAACCATGAAGAATATTGTTAATCAGGAAACACAATTCCCTCTGAACTGTGATTCTGCACTCTTAAAAAATCAAATGACAAAATTAAATGCCTAAACAATAGCTCTGATGATGATGGACTGTCTGCCAAGAGTTTTGGTTGTTTCAATCAGAGTTCATTGATCAGCCTTGTATCCAGCTTGGGCTTGTGAGGGAAAAGATCTCTTGTCTAGTCCCACAATCCTTGCATGGGGTAGGTCCCAATGAGTTATTGGGGATACCTGGGGGTGAAATGCAGTTGATTTTGAGTTTTAATTTTGTACCTGTTACTTTGCTGAAATAGTTTATTAGTTCTATTAGTTTTCTTGTGCATTCTTTTGGATTTTCTACTTATGAGAGTATGCAATCTGTCAATAGATCTGTCTTTAATTCTTCCTTTCCAATTTGTATATATCTTTGTCTTGTTTACATTCTCTGGCTAGAAGTTATCCTGAAATGTTGACTAGTAGTTGTGACAGTGGGCAGTCTTTTTATGTTTCTTATATTAAAGGGAAAGCTTTATGACTTTCATCATTGAGTATAATGCTAGATAGGGTTCTTATAAATGGATTTTGTTATGTTTAGAAAGTACTATTCTATTTATAGTGCAAATAGTTTAATCTACAGGATAGCCAATTTTCGATGGCACAAGGCATGTCTCAATAAATTTTAATGTATTGAAATTATACAAAGTAACACCTTCAATCAAAATGGCATGAAGCTAGAAATCAATAAAAGAAGGAAAACTGTAAATTTACAAATATTTGGAAATTGAGTGGTATATTTTCAACTACCAATGCGTTAAAGAGGAAATGTCATGCGAAATTAGAGAAAACATAGGCAAGAATGAAAGTAAAGATAAAACATGCCAACAATTATGATATGCAGCAAAGATTGTGCCAGAGGAAAATGAATAGATATGAATGCCCACCTATGTAAAGAAGTATTATCTCAAATTAATTACCTAATTCACATCTTGGAAGACTAAGAAAAGAGCAAAGTAATACCAAATGTAACAGAAATGAAATTTGGTCAAGATAAATAACATAGAGAGTAAGATGTTAACTGAGGGAATCAACAATACAAAAAGTTTGATCCCTGAAAAAAAATGACAAATTTTTGGCAAGACTGACATTATAAAATTAGAGAAAATATGAAAATATTTAAAATCATAAATTAAAATACTGAACTTATAGAAATAAAAAGGATGATAAGGGAATACTAAGAACAATTTATGCCAAAAAAGTAGATAAACTAAGTAAATGGAAAAAATAGCATAAATACACTAATCACCTAATTGACACAAGTAGAAATAAAAATCCTTAAATGCCTATAAGTACAAATAATGAAATGATAAAGAAAACCCTTCCACCAGGGACAGCAAAGAACCATATCAAATTACTGGTAAATTTACACAAATTTACACAAACTCTTCCAAAAAAACATGAGGTGAAAAGTGTTCCTAATTCATTCTAAATGGCCAGCATTTCCCTGAAAGTAAAGCCTAAGAAAGTAATCATAAGAAAAGCAAATTATAGATAAGGTTCCCTTATGAAAATACCTGAAAAATCTTTTAACAAATTTCTAGTGAACAGAACCCAAAAGCAAATTAAAAGCTTATTAACCAAGTGAGATTTGTCCCAGAATGGAAGCATGTTTCAACAAACAAAAATCAATCAACCTAAAGCACTGTGTCTTAGTTTGCCAAAGCTGCTGATGCAAAATTTCCAATAATGGATTGGCTTTTATAAAGAGAAATTTTTGTGGTTAAAGCTTATAGTTCCAAGGCCATGAAGTGTACAAATCAAGGCATCCTTAGAGATGCTTTATCAAGAAAAGTCAGCTACGGGAAGATGCTGAATTCTTGCCACATGGCAAGGCAAGAGGCAGCCAATCTCTGCTGAGGTCCCTGCCTCCACCTTCTGGTTCACCTTCTTCATGCGCTCAACTGGGTAAATTCAGGAATATGGCTGGACTCTTCTTGGGCTGTTTCTTTGAGCATCTCTCTTGATTCTGAACTCCTGTCCCTTTCTGACCTGTAGCAGATCCTGGAGTCCTCTTTTACATGGTAGAGTCAAATGGCAGCTGTCTTTCTCTCTGTTTTTCTACTTCCAGTTCTCAATTAGCATAAGACCTCAGCAAGAGATTAAAGAACCACCAGGGTCCCACTCCACTATTTTATTCCAATTAAAGGCCTTAAAGAAAAACAAGTGATCAAATCAAAAGATTTCTTAATGCAATCAATGAAAATCTTTCAAACATATAGGAGTGGGTTAGTTCTAAGAATAAGATATTTTCTGGGACACACAAAATAACTTTAAATTGTCAAACACTGCACAAATATAACAAAGGAAAAATAAAACACATTAGATGCAGGAAAGGCTTTGAATGGCTCCATCACACTTTCCTAATATAAACACCCAGAAAACTAGAAATGGAAGGGAAATTTATTGTTTTTAATACAGATTTCCACCATTATATTTAATTATGAAAAAATTAAAATTTTAAGTATTTTAAAATTTAATATAAATTGAATCATGTTTATATATCTTTTCTCTCTCTTGTTTCCTTACTTGACATTTTGCTAGTGATATCAATCCAAGTTTTTAAATTTAATTATAGTTTATTTTCATGGTTTCACATTCAACATTCTATTGCCGATGGATATGTGGATGTGTTTCAGTCCTTGACAGTTGTGAACAATCCCATCATTCTTCGTGTATATGTATTCAAACCAATTGAAATGTATATTTAAGGGTTTGCCTATGAATATAATTGTTAGATCAAGGAGAATGTTAATCTTAAAATTTGCTAGGTAAATACAAACTTTTTTCCAAATTAGTTGTATTAATTAAACACCTTTCCATATAAAAGTTCCTTTTAATTTACAACCTTAAATAATGTGTTCATTCTGCTTTTTTTTTTTAATTTAAAAAACTTATTGAAGCATATCATCATATATAAACATACATAAATAATAATTGTATGGTAAAAGTTGTAAACTTAGAAAATAAACATGCACAATATCATATAGGGCTCTCATACCTCACCCTACCACCAAAACCTTTCATTGCTGTGAAACATTTTTAACAAATGATGAAAGAGAAACCTCAAAATATTACTGGTAGACAAAGTATCTTAAATTTGGTGTATTTCCCCCCCAACACTCCTTATTATTATTTTTTTCTATCATTCATACATTAACATACATTATAAGTGTATAGTAAAAGTTGTGAACTTACAAAGCAAACATGCCTAACATCATACAGGTGTCCTGTACATAAACTCACCACCATCACCTTGCATGTGTTACAAATTATGAAATGATATTGCTAAAATCTTAGTATTAACTATAGTCCATATCTTAAATTTGGTGTATTTTTCCCCAACCAATTTATTATTTTTTTATGTAAATTTTTATTACAGAAGGTTTGAACTTACAAAAGAATCATGCTCATATGCAGAATTCCCATATAATACACCTCCATCAACACACCATTTGTTACAGAAAGTGAGATAATATCATCAAACTATTATCACTAACTGTGGTCTATAGCATACATTTGGCACACACTTTTTCCATACTCTCCCATTATCAACACAGTACACCTTTGGCATGGATGCATAAACATTAACAATATTGTTGTATACCACAGTTTATAGGTCACTCCACTTGTATTTTTCCCATGCTTCTCCACATTTCCACCACCTTGCTATGGTGATGTTCATCTGCTCTAGCTGAAAATGGCACTCTTAAATCTGTACCATCAACCACAATTCTCAACCACCTCTGGGTTTACTGTATTATTCAGTCCCTACATTATTCTTTAGCTTTCGTTCCATTGATATTTACATCCCTAGACGAAACTTTCCAGTCAAGTTCCCATTTATAAACCAGCTGTTATGATAATGTGTTCCCATCAACTCTATACATTTCTACACTTTTACAGTAAAGTTAATTAAAACTTCTACATTCATAAAGTGTCAGTAGTCCATCTCAGTTCTCCTCTTATCTCCTTTCAGAATCCACCACATACCACCAGGTTATGAAGATGTTTTCCTACATTTTCTTCTAGATGATTTATGATTCCTGCTTTTATATTTAGTTCTTTGAGTTAATTTTTGTATAAGGTGTAAGATAGATTTCCTCTTTCTTTCTTTTGGTTGTGGATATCTGTTCTCCCAGAACCATTTGTTAAAAGAACTGTTCTGTGGCAGCTGACTGGTTTGACAGCCTTGTCAAATATCACTTGACCATAGATGTGAGGGTATGTTTCTGAACTATTAATTCAGTTCCATTGATCTACATGTCTCTCTTTACGTCAGTAACATGCTGTTTTTCCCACCGTAGCTAGGTAATATAATTTAAAGTCCAGAAGTGATAGTCTTCCAACTTTTCTTTACCTTTTTAAGATATTACTGGCTATTCTGGACCACTTTCTCTTCCAATAACTTTGATAATTGTGTTTTCCGTTTATTGAAAGAGTGTGGATGGAAGTTTTATCAGGGTTGCATTGAATCTGTATATCAATTTGGGTAGAATTGACATCTTAATGATGTTTAGTCTTCCAATCTGTGAGTATGGAATGTTTTTCCAATTATTTAGGTCTTTTTTGTTTTTTTTTTGAACCGAACATTTTAGTTTTCTGAATACAAGTGCTGTAGATCATTGGTAAAATTTACTCTTAAATATTTGATTCTTTTAGTAACTATTGTAAATGGAATTTTTTTTTCATGACTTCCTTCTCAGATTGTGCATTTCTAGTGTCTTTTTTTTTTCAATTAAAAGCAAGTGTTTATTTTGTGTGAAAAAATTACAGAATACTGATCACAGGAACAATTTGCCAGTTGCACTGAGTAATTATCATTTATATACTATAATGCTGTTATTTTACATTTCTCTGGTCTACTCCAGCTCCTTTTTGGTTACTATTTGCATGGAATACCTTTTTCCAACCTTTTGTTTTTAACCTAGTTGTGTCCTTATGTCTGAGGTGGGTCTCTTGTAGACAACATATAGAGTTTGGAGAGAGACGCAGGGGATAGCCAAGATGAGACACGCTGAAAAACCAGGAACTGAGGTGGGGCAGGTGGCAGAATGCCTATCACCCACATTGGAGGTTCCTAGGATTGAATCCTGGTAAAGACAGGAGGAGAAGAATGAGAAGAGAGGGCAGGAAACAGTCACAGAAAATTGCCCAATGAATGGACACAAAACAGCAAAAATGGGAGGGGAGGGGGGAAGGGAAAGGGGGAGGGGAAAGGGGGGAGGGGGTTTAAAATGGATTAAAAAAACCACAGACTGATAGAATGGATAAAAAAATTGAACTCTAGTGTCTTTTAAAGTCTATTTTCTCTGATATAAGTATAGCTCCTCCAGGTGTGTTCTTTCTTTTTACTGCATGCAGAGAATATCTTTTTCCAGCCTTTCACTTTCAATCTATTGGTAACCTTGTCTCTAAGGTGTGTCTCTTGCAGACAGGAGAAAATGGCTCTTGTTTTCTTATCCATTCTGCCAATCTGTGTCTTTTGATAAGTTTAATCCATTAACATTCAATGTTATTAATGTAAAGACAATTTTATTTCACCCATTTTGAAATGGTTTTTTCTAGTCATATTTTACTTTCACCACACTTGAGCTTTTTAGTTACTTTTGCTGGTATAATCTTCATTTCTAGACTTTCTTCCCAGCCTCTCTCCTCCACCCCCCATTTTTTTTTTTCTTTTCAGACTGTAGCACACCCTTTAGTAAGTTCCTGCAAGGACAGTCCTTTTCTTAACTCTCTCAATTTCTATTTTTCTGTGAATATTCAAAACACACCCGCATTTTTGAAAGACAATCATGCTGGGTATAAGATTCTTGTCTGGAAGTGTTTCTCTTGCAGTATCATAAATATATCATACCAATGTCTTTTTACCTCTATGGTTTCTGATGAGAAATCATAACTTAATCTAATTGGCATTTGACATTCTTTTTAGTATGTGTCTCAGAGTTGATCTATTTGGATTTATTCAGATGGGAGTACATTGTGCTTCTTGGACATGGATATCTTTGTCTTTCAATGGAGTTAAGAAATTTTCTAACATTATTTCTTCAGATATTCCTTCTGCCATTTTCCCTTCTCTTCTCCTTCTGGGACACCCATGACATGTACATTTGCACATCTCTTGTGGTCATTTATTTCCCTGAGACCCTGTTCATTTTTTTCCATTCTTTTCTTCATCTGTTTTTTTGTATGTTCAATTTGAGAGGCCATGTTTTCAAGCACACAAATCCTTTTCTCTGCCTCCTCAAATCTGCTGAAATATGACTCCAGTGTATTTTTTATTTCATTTATCATGTCTTTCATCCCTATAAGATCTGCTATTTTTCCATGTATGCTTTCAAATTCTTCTTTGTACTTATCCAATGTCTTCTTAATACTCTTAATCTCTTTGGCCACCTCATTGAATTCATTAAGGAGATTTGTTTGAACATATATGATTAGTTGTCTCAACTCCTTTATGTCATCTACAGGTTTATCTTTTTCTTTTTACTGAGCCATATCTTCCTGTTTCTTGGTATGGATTATAGCTTTTGTTGGTGTCTTGGCAACTGGCTTACTAGACGTATTTATTCTAGGTGGAGTTTCTTTTTTTAGTTTAGGGCTTTCTTGCCCTTTCTCCCTTTCTCATTGTGTAGTAGTAGCCAAGGATATAGTTGGTGCTGTACGCTGTGGAGGATGAAACTCTCTGCATTGCCCCAGGGACTGATGAAGCTTCTCCTACCTTTTTCCTTTGCCAAGGTAGGGACAGAGCCACAGATGTGTATAATAATCCAAGTCATTGAGGCCTAGACTGTAGTTGCCCAAAGAGCCTGATGAAGAATTGGCCTTCCTCCCCTGCCTGGAGCAAGGATGGAGCTGCATGTGTGGCAGCAACCAATGCCATGCAGGTCCAAAATGACTGCAGTTACCCTGGTAGACTTCTGACTATTCAGTCTGTGCCAGCCAAATGTACGTGCAGTTACCTGGAGAGGCTGGTGCAGGTCCCACTAGATTCATCTCTGACAGAGGTGGGGCTGAAGACTTGGCTAGGGCTATAGTCCAATCTGTTTGGAAAGAAGCTGGTCCCTAATGTCAACATGATTTTCAAACAGCCCAGCTTATTTTAGTCCAGGAGTGGAGGCAAAATGGCCGCTACCAGCTTCTTTCTGACTTGGACAGGTTCAAACTTTAGCTGTTGTTAGGTTTATAATTTAGCCCGCTGAAATTACTAATCAGTAGCTGAAGTCAGTGGCCAACTGTCTCTTCCTCCTGTTTGTGGGAAATGAAGCTTCCAACTCCAGCCACACAATAGCTCCCGAGGCTGCTTGTACTGCCAAACAAGTATGAGTTCTGGCCTCTGCAGTATGGCTGTAGTTTCCCAGAGAGGCTGGTACAGGCCCTCCCACCTTCATCCCTAGCCAGAGATAGAGCTGGGACTTAGGGTAGACCTGCAATCCCATCTGGATGGAAAGAAGCCAGTCCATGGACTGTGATTTTCAGTCCATCCCATTTTCCCTCATCCTGGGTGTAGAATTAAAGTGGCAGCCTCTAGCCTGTTTCTGATGTGGGCAGCTTTAAACTTTAGCTGTTCTCAGGATTATACTTTAGCCAGCCAAACTTACTAATCAGTAGCTGAAGTTGGGGCCCAACAGCCTCTTCCTTCCCAGTTTTTGGGAAATGGAGCTTCCAATTCCAGCCAAGGAATAGCTCCTGAGGCAGCTTGTGCAGCCAGTGTAAGATGGGCACCAGCCTCTGTGGCATGGAATGCTCTACTTATGAATCTTCTCTGCAGATGTGCAGTCTCCTGCATCCATTCTTTCAAGGATGTTGCAGAATGTCCCCAAACATGTGTTTTAGATAGCTCAGGGTGATTACAAACTTACCTGTAGCACCAGCTTACTCTAGGAACCCCTTACTTTGCCACCATCTTGCTGGTTGTCTCCTGTTCTTTCTGTTTTTTAAGTCTGCTGGTTTGATTATTATGGATTTTTTGTACTTGTGGCTTTACTTTGTCTTTCCTAGATGAATAATGAGAATTTACAAATATTCACGATTTTCACTCAGTTTATTTCATCATTTTGTTTCCATATTTCCTATACGCTCCTGGCTGTATTATATAAATGAATTTAAAAACATGCAAGTTTATTTAGGCTGGTAGTTCATTAAGGAAATGAAGAGAAGGGAAGAGAAGAGAAGAGAAGAGAAGAGAAGAGAAGAGAAGAGAAGAGAAGAGAAGAGAAGAGAAGAGAAGAGAAGAGAAGAGAAGGGAAGGGAAAACTGGGGAAAATAACAGATTCCAGTTTCCCAGGTATACATGCATGCTGGTCCAGGTAGAGAGAGGATAAAAGTGATGATTTAAATTCTGTGTTTGCATTTTAAACCATCAATTATTCCTCCCACTTGCTAATACTCATTGGAGGGGTTCCAGTTGTTTGCTGTTTTGATTGATTATCCCATCAGTCAATTCCCCCAGGGAAGCCCAATGACAAAGCCCATTGATAATATCCAGGGCTTTTCCTTGATCCCAGATGATCTCATTCAAAATAGGGCCTTCTCACATGGCTGTTCCAGGGAGAGTTCCAGGCAGGTTCCATGGCTTTGTGCTTCACATCTGTGGTTTTTTGCCAGGTCCCAAATTCATCTATTCATTCCCTAAACTAGCCCTCCTCAAGTCCCTCCTCAGAGGATTTACACACTTATTCTTGAGACTTGCTGAAGAATGAAGGTCATTCTTCTGTAATTACTTCTTGCTGCTTAGGGGCAGTAGGCCCTACTTGACAAAGTGTAAAACCACTTGCTGTTCTGTTGCATTGTGGGAAGATGAATCTGGCACTGTTGGTGAAGCTGAATAGACTTTCCATTTGGCTCACAAGGTGCTGATTCTGGAAGAAATAAATTTAATTAGAATTTTGAAGGTATATGTTCCCACTAAAAGGATACTGGATGAGAAGAGTAGAAAATGCCTGGTGCATGCAAAGGCTGCATCTTCCCAAAATTATTAGGCTTTATTTTGCAGGTATTGAATGCTGTTTAGGATGATTTCAGAGGGATTTACATAGAGACAGTATTACTCTTTAAGGAATTCCTTGTACTGTGCTGTTGTTAGCTACTTATGTGATCTGCTGTTTTGTAGCACCACAGCAGCAAGAAAGTCCATTTGCTATCTTAGAGCATCTAATTCATGGCTAGTTTCAACTATGCTAATATTTAGCTCTATGGAGTGATTGTAATAGACAATGAGGTTTGGTATAAATTGACAATCCCAGTTTTCCATGGTAATGGTTATGCCCAAGACTGCTAAGAAAAGAGACATTGCCCTTATATTTATTGTATAAAAATAAACTACAGGAAATGAAAACAGACAAGGTTTCTTAAGGGATGTCTCACTTGCCCTATCCCTAGCAATAGGCATTTGGGCTAGAGTTAGAGGGATCAGCTAGATCTGACATAGACACTGCTTAGCTTTGTCTCTTGTAGAGGTATTTCAAGCCATCCAATGATTGTCACTCATACGTTCCATCAGGTGCTTCTGGTGAGCTGGAATTTCTTTGGACAGCTAGCTTCACTCAGGATAAGTGTACCCAGTGGCAATTCCTTTACCTTTAACACCTGTGGGACTGATCAGACCCACAGAGTAAGGTCCCTTCTATTTTAGCTCTAATTGAGAGTGAGGCCTGTTCTCCTGACAGGCTTTGATCAGAACCTGTTTTCCAGGTCCTGGGTTAGGAAAGTTTGACCATAGACAACCTTGAAGGGGATAACCTGATTGGTTCCTAGATACCTCATTTGCTGTTTCCATTCTTGTGGGAAAATGCTTAGCCTTGGCAGTATGGCATGTGGGTCTGTCAGTTCTCCCCAGGGTATGAGTGGGACAGGTTCTGGAAAAAGGGCCAGGAGGAGAACAGGGTTAAGTATATGCTTTACCTACTTAGAAAATGAAGTTTACCAGGGCATTTAACATGCTAAATATCCCTCTGCATAAAATCTAGAATAGAAAAAATTACACAATAATCATCAGGCATATATCTAGAATAGGAGAGATATAGGTACAGTAATTAATACTAATTAATGCACTAACCGGTGCATAAGTTTCTCTTTGAGCAGCAATTTAATAGTTCTAAGATCCATGTTTGTAATACCATACATGTTATTTTTCCATGGGACTAGGTCAAAATGTCAATTGTATTTAAGTTCTACATACATCACTCTGGTAATCATTGCTCTATTTCATATGCCCTTCACAAAGCCAGCATGCTTCAGTATTGACCCTAGAGAAAAACTTGGATGGTAGTCTACAGTATTTCACCAGCCTGGTGCACAGGGTTCTTTGTTTCACAGTGCCACTCTGGAGGCAATGTCCATTGGGTATTTGGCCATATTGAGCCATCACTGGCTGCTGCAGAAGTTTAAAACTGAATCATGCTCTCCATCCACTTCAGAAGCATAACTAGAAATGTAGTAGATACTTTCATTGTTTTAGGTGTCATTGACTGTCCTAGACAATAACTCAAATGGAGAGACAACATGTAGTGTATATGGGTGTGATTTGAATACACATGAGAGATTGAAAATACTGAAATTTATCTTTTTTGGTTCTTATACACTTTCTAAATATTTCCAATGCAATGTATAATATATCAAATAAACTTTATTATTTTAGTACTTTGCATTTTACTTAGCCAGTATTGACATTTAAAGATTTATTTTTGGTTACCTTCATGATTATTTGGTTTGTAACAGGTGAACACCAAATTTGAGCTCCTAGACACAAGCAGACTGACAAAGTTAAACACAGATTTAAAGGTTAAATATAAAGGTAAGCACAGATTAAAACAGAAGAGAGAATGTTATATCCTTAGCATTTTCTAGAAACTTTTTAATATTAATTGATGACATAGGAGGGATTTAGTAAATGGCCTAGATTTTGATCCTCACTCACTGCCCTTATTAGGCACAACTGAGTTTGAGGAGGTTGTATCTAAAAGGGAGTTAATGGAAGTGAATATCCTCATCTCTTTAACGAGTCATGATCACATGATTTATGACCCTCAGATCTGCCTGTCCTTTTCTCTTACACAGGTTCATCTGGAATTTAGGGTCCCATACAAAGGCTACTCTCAGCTATACTGTGGCCACATAGATGAGCAGTAGGTAAATTTTCCTTATCCAAGAGAAAACACCCCTATGCAAAGTCTGCTGGTAAGCTAGAGACCATGCTCATTATTCTAGAAAGAATGAATAGACACTTTTATTAACCAAGCAACTGAAACAATTTTTTATTAGCTAGCTGAACTGGTGTCCCAAAGTCCAAATCTGACTAAAACTTTCAGCTCCAAAATAGATGCCAAACACTTAAGGGTTGAATAAGTTTTAGGAGAGGTTTGGAGCTGCTGCTCTGGTCTCAACACTCTTAGAATTCAGAGCCCTGCCACCAGGCATCCCCATAGCTAACATAGTTCTTGGGAGTTGCATGAACTTAGAATTCAGGCCAAAGTCCTGAAGCCAGGTTTGTTGGAGATGTCAGGAGCATTTACCTGTTGTCTAAATCCCCAGAGCATGAAATTCTTAAACCTTTGGAGATGTCCAAACCCAGAATTTTGACAAAGCCCCCAAGCCAGATTTGTGTGAGCCATTGGGAGAAATTATCCCCCAAAGGAAGCCCCAAGGGTACATGATTCTTCCTAGGAAAAGGGTCTTGAAACATCTTTTTTCTACCTATTCTTACAAAGGTCTTAAGAAGCAGTCTCACTTTATGGCTCTACCTGGGAGTTTCACAGATAAACCAGACATCAAAAGTCCAATAAGGGATTAGAGATCAATTGCTTCAGCTAACTGTCCTCAGGACACTCATGCAATATCCATTACTCTATTAAATTTAAAAGAATTAAGGTTTTGGGATAATTTGCCACCCCAATATATTTGTGGGAAATAAAATCCACAGAATTATAGCTGATATTATATCACCTGGAATAGAATTTTTAATTGTGATTCAGTATAACAATAGTTGATTACCGCTGAAATATATGCAAGACACAGTTTTATCTCAGAAGTTCTTAGAAAGCTCACAGCAACATGGGAAACAAAAACAAGAGATTTATAGTAATTTGAAGCCTCTTGCATAAACACATACAGGAAACCTAACAGAAGGCCAACTTCCAACAAGATAAACATAAAACATCTCTTTAAATGTCTAACTAAGTAGCTCTTATCCAATAGGTCATGTTGGCTTTGTCTCAGTTTTCCAGAGTTGCTATGACAATACTACACAATGGGAAGACTTTTTAAAAAATAATTTATTGTCTCACAGTATCAGAGTCCAGAAGTCTCAGATCAAGGTGTCAGCAAGGTTATGCATTGTCTCAGAAACTGTAGTATTCTGGTGCTGTCTTACCACAATTCTTGATTTTTTTAAAACTTATGCCTCCTGTCTCATGACAATCTCTATCTCTTTGACTTTGCTTTTCTGCTTTGCAAGGAATTCCTTTTTCTCCCTTTAAAGATTCTTATATTATGCTTTAAGACCTGCTGAATCATTTCATCACACTGGAATAAGATATCAGAAGATCATATTAAAAATTAATCCACACTATTGCTTACTTTAACATACCAAAAATATTATTTACAAAGGGTTTCATGAACACTGGAACACATATTAAGATTAAGGACATGTCTTTTGTTGGGGTACTTCTTTCAATCTATTGCAGTCCATTTCAGGAATCCAAAGGGCATGTTTTCCAGATGCAAAATGCGTATACCTCTTCCCAATAGCAGTAGCCTTAAGTCACTTCAGTAACACTCTGAGCCCAAAGTCTCATCAAAATAAGTTATGGGTTTGAACTGTCATGGGGCAAAAACCATCTCCAGCAATGTACTTGTTAAACCTATTTGATAAGTTCTTTGATTTCCAAATAAATTGGTTGTTCAGGTATAAGATAGACATTCCCATTACAGATGGAATTACGTGGAAGGAAAACAGAAGTGATTGGAACCGCAAAGATCTGAAACACTGTAGTGCAAACTCCATAAGATTCTGAGGTCTGATTCAGAGAATAGGCTCTGAATAAGTTAGGCCTAATCAAAATCTATGTACAAGTTGACTTACAAAGAGCATATGGTTATTCATTTTGTTACCATAATCTTTGACTGGTTTTGACCAAAGAACATATTAATTATGCTCAATTCTTCACCATTTTTGCAGCATGAAATATACTGTATATTCCTGTGAAGTATAAAGCTTTATTTACCAGTATCTTCATTTCTTTTCAATAAAGACAAATGGTTAGGCTTTTGTTAAACATATAGGAAGTTCTCTAATCCAGTTTTTAACAAAGTCTATTTACAATATATAATCTCTCTCATAATAACTATCAGCAGTTAATACTGTAAAAAATATTTCCAAAAGTTGCAGAAATCAAATTTAGGCCACAATTTATTAAGTATTAAGGTATAAAATATTTCACCTCATAGATGAGGGGTATATGCTAAGATTACATGTACAAATTCAAGAGTGTTCTTCTATGAACTAGAACAAATGCATATTACTATTATAAAGTGGTAAGGATATAGGGATGCATGGGAAAATGCAATTAATGTAACTTATGGATCATACTTAACAGCAATATTGTAATATATTTGCACCAATTTCAAAGAAGAAAGAATATCAATACTAAATTTTGATAATAGAGGATGTGTGATTTTTTTTCTATTGGATTTTGGAAAAGGCTCTAAATCTTACTGAGGTGAATAATGCACAAAGTTATTATGAAACTGAAGGCCACTGAATGTACTTTGGTTGGATTGTACAAGGCATGGGACTACATAATACAGTGAACAAT
Source organism: Tolypeutes matacus (assembly GCA_026826555.1). NCBI lineage: Eukaryota > Metazoa > Chordata > Mammalia > Cingulata > Chlamyphoridae > Tolypeutes > Tolypeutes matacus. The sequence continues at coordinate 3,307,218 of JAKSZT010054267.1, read as the reverse complement.
ATAGTGAATGATGGATTGTGATTAACAGTACAAAGATGAGAATCTTCTTTCATGAACTATTACAAATGTACAATACTAATATAGGGTGTTAATAATAGCATATGGAAAGAATACACCAAATGAAAGTTATGGACCATAGATAACAGATATGTTGATGATGTTCTTTCATAATTTTTAACAATATTCTGCAACAATGAAAGTTTTTGGAGGAAGAATATGTATGGGAATTCTTCACGTTATGCATGATTTTTTTGTAAGCTCACATCTCTAATGAAACAAATACAAAAGGTGAGAATTTCAAATGAAAATAATTTACAAGAAATATGTTGAGAAATAGCAGCTTTTATGGTAATTTGTCCAAAAAAAATACAATTTCCATCTCCAAAACTGTATAATTATGAAGCACTCCAATACAGTAGGTAAAGTCCTTAAATATGAGTGAAGCATATTTGAAATAACATAGATACATAATATGCTACAACTGGTCCAACCAAACCTTCTCACCCTACTCCACCTCTCAGACCAGCACAACTGAACTCTATCACATCACTGCACCACTGTAATCTTCATCCACTGAACAAATATACTCTTTCACCTTATTGTTGATTTTGCCCATATGGACATAATCTCAGCACACTTTACTCCTTTTCTGTCTCCAGTAAACCTACTTTCCAGATTCCAGCTCTGTGAGTCTGCTCAATTTGCTTAATTCTTATCAGGAATGTCATGTAATATTTGTCCTTCAATGCCTGGCTTACTTCACTCAACAAAAGGTCTTCAAAATTCATCCATGTTGTCATCTGTGTTAACACTGCATTCTTTCTAACAGCTGAGTACTATTCCATTGTATATATCAAGTCTGTTTATCCATTCTTCTGTTGATGGACATTTGGTTACTTCCAAATTTTGGCAAGAGTGAATACTGCTGCTCTGAACATTGGTGTACATATATCTGTTTGTCTTGCTGATTTCAATTCTTCTGGGCATATATCCAGCAGTAGGATTGCTGGATCATATGGCAGTTCTATATTTAGCTTTCTGAGAAACTGCCAAACTGCCGTCCACAATGGCTATACCATTCTCCATTCCGACCAGCAGGGTGTAATTGTTCCTTTTCTTCAACATCCTTTCCAAGTCTTGTAGTCCTCTGGTGTTCTTTTTTTTTTTAATAGCCACCATTCTAATGGTGTAAGATGATATCTCATTGTAGTTTTGATTTACATTTCCCTAATAGCTAGTAATATTGAGCATCTTTTCAGGTGTTTTTCAGCTATTTAAATTTCTTCTTTGGAGAAGTGTCTATTCAAATCACTTGCTCATTTTTATAATGAGTTTTCTGTCTTTTTATTTTCAATTCATAGGATTTCTTTTTATATGCTGGATATTAGGCCCCTATCAAATAGATGATTCCCAATTATTTTCTCCCATTGAGTAGGCTGCCTTTTCACATTCCTGACAAACTCCTTTAAAAGCACAAAAGTTTTTTTTAATTTTTTTAATTTTTGAGGAGGATCCATTTATCTATTTTTCATTACCCTTACTTTGGGAAAAACAATTCCTACTACAAGATCTTGTAGATGCTTCCATATATTATCCTCCAGGAGTTTTATGTCTTGGCTTTTATATTTAGATCTTTGGTCCATCGTGAGTTAATTTTTGTACAATGTGTGAGATGGTGTTCCTCTCTCATTCCTTTGGATATGGATATCTAGTTCTCCAAGCACCATTCATTGAAGAAGCCATTTCCTCCAAGTTGAGTGGGCTTGGTGGCCTTGTCAAATGTCAGCTGATCATATATGCAAGGATCTATATCAGAACTCTCAGTTCTGTTCCATTGCTCAGTATGTCTATTCTTGTGTCAATACCAGGCATTTTTGAGCACTGTGGGTTGTATTTTGTTTTAAAGTCAGGTAGTGTGATTCCTCCATTTTCAATTTTTTTATATGTTTTTGGCTATTTGGGTTCCCTTATCCTTCCAAATAAATTTTATTGTAAGATTTCTGATTCAGTAAAAATGCTGTTGTAATTTTTATTGGGATTGTGTTAAATCTCTAAATCAGTTTGCGTAGATTAGACAGCTTAATGATGTTTAGACTTCTTTTCATGAATAGGGAATATTCTTCCATTTACTTAGGTATTGTTTGATTTCCTTAAACAGTATTGTGTAGTTTTCTGTATACAAGTTAGATAAATTTAACTTCTTTAGTTAACTTTATTCCTAGGTATTTGATTCTTTTAGTTGCTATTGTAAATGGATTTTTTTTTATATCCTCCTCAGATTGCTCATTATCGGTGTACAGAAATGCTCTTGATTTTTGCCCATTGATGTTATATCCTGCCACTTTCCTGAACTTATTTATGAGCTCTAGATGCTTTATTGTAGATTTCTCAGGGCTTTCTATGTATAGGATCATTTCATATGCCAATAATGAAATTTTTTCCTTCCTTTACAATTTGGATGCCTTTTATATATTTTTGCTGCCTAAGTGCTTTAGTAGTACTTCTAAAACAATGCTAAATAAGAGCAGTTACAGTGGGCATCCTTGTCTTGTTCCACAACTTAGAGGGAAATCTTTAACATTTTATCACTGAATATGATGTTACCTGTGGGTTTTTCATATATACCCTTTATCATATTGAGGAAGTTTCCTTCTATTCCTCTTTTGAAGTGTTTTTATCAGGAAAGTATGCTGTATTTTGTCAAATGTTTTAGCAGAGTTTCAACACCTATTCTCCAGTTCATTGGACACACCCAGACAAATAACAAGAAGATGGACAAAGTCCATGGCAAACACCCATCACAAGGAACAGAGAGCATATTGAAATGCAAAGAAATATAATTTCATCCATCTGCTCCATGGTATCTAAGCTCCCTCTTACTTAGAAACAGAGTAAGCATCACCATCCCCAAATCCTCAAGACTGGGGAATGAACAAAGGACTAAATTAGACTTATTATTATTCTAGCAATGGAAGAACTCATATCATTGATATAAAGTTAATGGCCACCAAAGGTTCTGTGGGTGGGAGAGGGAAGGATAGGTGTGACATGGGGGAATTTTGGGGACATTCAATTTATCCTGCATGACATTGCAGTGACAGATACAGGTCATTGCATATTCTGACATAACCCAGAAAATTGTGCAGAACAGAGTGTAAACTAGAATGTAAACTGTAGTCCATGGATAGTAGTAATTCTTCAATATGTGTTCATCAATTTTAACAAATGTACCACTTTAATGAGGGATATTGTTGATGTGGGAAAGTGTAAGAGTGGTAGGCAGTGGGACATATGGGAATCTCTGATGTAATTTTTGTAACATTAATGTAATCTAAAGCACCTTTAAAAATAAAAAAATAATAAAAGCTGTATTTACAGGCAATATAATGATATATATAGGAAGTCCTGAAGGATTGCCCCCAAAGCTACTAGAATTAATAAGTGAATTGAGCAAGATCACAGGATGCAAGGTAAATATTCAAAATTTTTTTTATTTCTATATTCTAAAGAACTCCAATTTTACAGCATTCCATTTATAATAGCATCAAAAACATAAAATACATAGGGATAATTTAATAACAATATAATTATAATATCTGCATAATGAAAACTACAAAATATTGTTCAGATACATTAAAGAAGATTTAAATATAAATGTATTTAAATGTAAACACCAAGATGGAAAAACTTGATATTATTAAGATGTAATGTTAACATAATCCCAATCAATGTACCACAAGGCTCTCTTTATAAAATCTGAGAAGCTAATTAAAAAATTTATGTGGTAATTCAAAGCACATAAAATAGGCAAAATAATTTTGAAAAAGAACAAAGTTGGAAAACTCACTGTACCTGATTTCAAGATTTAGCTTCAGTAATTATGAATATAGGTAGACATATACATCAACAGAACATCATAAAGAGTATTGATACATGCTGATATCCTAGGTAGAGCCACAGGCTACCTGCTCCAAACAAAGTGTGATGGCAGATTATGTGGGAGGGAGAAGTGTCTGGGAGGGTGGAGACTGGTTTCTTTGTAGTAAAATAAGGCAATTGGCTCTCCTTGAATATCAGAAGGGACCCTTGGCAGAGATTGGGGAGGAAAATCTCCTCAGGCAGGCTGTCATGATGAGCCACCTAGGTAAAGAGAGGAATTACATTGGAGATGAGGCAGAGATAGGCAGTTGATCAGCAGGGATCCAGCAGACTGCAGGGAATATAAGCTGCCCAAAGATAAAGGGGTGGATACCCTTCTGAAAGGCTAATTAATCTAAGGAGACAGATTAGCTCAGTGGAAGAATTAATGCCTAGAATATATGAATTCCCTGGTTCAATTCTTGGCTTTTTTTTGAGATATGATTTAATGGGTTATCAGGCATCCAGCTGAAACCTTATGACAAGGAATATATAGACATTTCTTTGTATTAGATTTTCTTGGATCTCTTTTTTAATTTCTTTTTATTTTTTTTTTATTTTTCTTGTTTTAATTGCTAAAACCCAGTTCAAAACCTGCAGAGCACAGAGTGCAGGCTGCAGGATGATTGATTGATGAACAACAACAACCTGAGAAGATCCTTAGGGTTCTAGGAGGTAAGCTTGTGGTTCTGGGTCAATTCGTGTTTTTTAATCTTCTTTTTTATTCTTTCTCCCTTTTTTAAAAAGTTCAGTAGCTGCTGTCTTGTTTCTTGTTTGTAGAGTTTTACCTTCCTTTGTTTCTCTGTGTTTTTTTTTCCTTTTTCACTCTTTTTTATTTTGATTATGATTTTCTCTACCTATGCTATTTCTTTTCTCTCCTTCATCTTTATATCTTCTGTTTCTGTTGTTATTCTTTCATTTCACCTCTTTTTGTTTGGTATCCAATTTTTCTTGTTTTTATATCTTTTCCTCCTTTCTTCTGTTTTCTTTCTTTTTACATTTTTCTTCTCTCTTTTCTTTTTTCCCCTATTCTCACCTTTCCAGCATTTTAATTCATTCTCTATATTTCTCTCTATTCTGTTTCTTGTTTCATTGTTTCTATTCTACTTTTCTAATCTTATTACTCTGTTCTTCTTACTCATGCTAATTTTTTCAATTTCCTAGGCCTTGTATGGTTCCTCTCCTACCTTTTACTATTTTTATTACCTTTATTCTTTTTCTCCTCCTATCTCTTTCTTTTTCTCTGGTCCTAATATTTTACAAGGGAACATAGACAACAACAAGGAAATGAATAATAAGAATGATGTGCCAAATTGAAACCTTACTAACCACACAAACACAACAACAAAATAAAACCATAGAATACACAGAATATCTAATCAACTGAGTAAACCCATAGAGATAAACAGATACCTAGACATATACAAAAAATTGTAAGCCATAATAAAAGAAGAAAGAGAAAAGGTACAGAAGGATTGTTGGAGGAAATAATGGTTGAAAATTTCCCAACATATATGTCCAGGAAGAGCAGTGTACCCCAAACAGTATAAGTGCCCATACACCTATTATAAGAAACATATTTGCCAAAGTTTCCAACTCTCAAGACAAAGATAGAATACTGAAAGGAGCAAGAGAAAAGAGAACCATCACATATAAGGGAAGCTAAATAAGATTCAGTGCTGATTTTTCATCTGAAATCATGGAGTGAAGAAGGTATTGGTATGATATAGTTAAGGTACTAAAAGGAAAAAAATCCAGCCACAAATTCTCTATCAAACAAAGCTGGCATTCAAAAATGAGGAAAAGCTCAAAATATTCAAAAAAATAAATAATGAAGAAAAGTATGCCTATAAGAAACTTTCACTACAAGAAATACTAAAGAGAGTTCTACAGGTGATAAGGAAAAAACAGGAAAAGGAGATTTAGAGGATAATGTAAGAACAATGAAAATGATAAAAAGAGAAATAAATGATAAAAAGAGAAATAGAAAAACAACATATAGCATATATAAACCTAAAGAAAATATGGTTAATGTAAGTAATTCATTGACAGTAATAACACTGAAGTTTAACAGATTATATTCTCCAATCAAGAGGCACAGATTGGCAGAATGGAAAAGGACATATGACCCATCTATATGCTGTCTACAAGAAACTGACCACAAATCCATGGATGCAAGGAGGCTGAAAGCAAATAGTTAGAAAGCAACTTTTCAAGCAAACAATAACTAAAAATGGCAGGATTAGCTATACTAATATCAGACAAAATAGACTTTAAATGTGAAAGTATTGTAAGAGAAATAAAGGACAGTATATATTTAAAAAAGGGTAATGTTGACACATTACTTAACCAGGGTGTCTCAAAATACACAAGGCAAACACTGGAAAAACTAAGTGGAGAAATGGATGTCTCTACAATTAGAGTGGGACTTTAATACATCTTTATCACCATTAGATGGTACATCTCCACAGAGAATCATTGAAAAACAAAGACATTGAATAATAAATTAGAGGATCTTGACATAATAGACACATTGAGAAAGAAATAACAAAGATTAATGCTGAACTAAATGAAATTGAAAAAAAAGCACTAAGAAAAATAAAACAAAACCAAAAGCTGGTACTTCATTAAGATTAATAAAATTGTCAAATCCTTAGCTAGAATAACAAATGAAAAAACGAGAAGATGCAAATATACAAAATGAGAAATGAGGAAGGAGATATCACCATTGACTGCACAGAAGTAAAGAGTATCATAAGAGGATACTTTGAAAAAATGGATGCCAATGAGATGGATAATTTAGAGGAAATGGACAAATTCCTAGAAACACACAAGAAGCCTACACTATCAAAAGCAGCAATTGATGAACTCAACAGAACAATCACAAGTAATAAGATAGAATTAATCATCAAAAGCCTCCCAACAAAGAAGAACCCAGGGCCGGACAGCTTCAAACGTGAATTCTACCAAACATACCAGAAAGAATTAACATCAATACTACTTAAACTCTTCCAAAAAATAAAAGCGGAGGGAACTTTGTCTAACTCATTCTATGATACCAACATCACCCTAATACCAAAGCCAAAGAAAGACAGCACAAATACAAAAAACTAGATACCAACCTCTCTAATGGACTTAGATGTTAAAACACTCCATAAAATCCTTGCTAATCATATTCAACAACACAACAAGTGAATTATACTCCATGACCAAGTGGGTTACATCCCAGGTGTGCAAGGATGGTTCAGCATAAGAAAATCAATCAATGGAATACACAACATAAAAAGAGCAAAAGATTTTTTTAAAAATATGATCATCTTTATAGATGCAGAAAAAGCATTTTCAAAATACAGCACACTTTCCTTATAAAAACACTACAAAAGATAGTAATAAAAGGAAACTTGCTCAACAAAATAAAGTGTATATATGAAAAACCTACAGCTAACATCATATTCAATAGTGAAATTCTAAAAGTTTTCCATCTAATATCAGGAACAAGACAAGGATGCTATTTTTACCCCTTCTATTTATCATTGTGTCAGAGGTACTTGCTTGAGCATTTAGGGAAGAAAATGATATAAAAGACAACCAAATTGTCAAGGAAGAAGGAAATTCACTATTTGCAGAAGACATGATCTGATACATAGAAAATACTGAGAAGTCTACAACAAAGCTTCTATAGTTTATAAATGTGTTCAGTAAAGTCACAGGATATAAGATCAATGTGCATAAATCAGTAATATTTCTGTACACAAATAATGAACAATCTAAGGAGGAAATCATGAAAACACTTCCATTTACAATAGCTTCTAAAAGAATCAAATACCTAGGAAGAAATTTAACTAAAGATATAAATGAGTTATATGCAAAATACCATACAGCACTGTTATAGGAAATCAAAGAAGTCTTAAATAAATGGAAGAATATTCCCTGTTCATGGCTAGAAAGACTAAAAATCATTATGATGTTTATCCTACATGAACTGATCTACAGATTTATTGCAATCCCTATAAAATCAACACAGGATTTTTTTTTTACTGAATTGGAAAAACTAACTATGAAATTTATTTGGAAGGGTAAGAAGCCCTGAATAGCCAAAGACATATTCAAAAAGAAAAATGAATCAGAGGAATCACAGTACCTGACTTGAAAACAAATTACAAATCTATATTGGTCAATGCTGCATGGTATTGGCACAAGGACATACATACTGACCAATGGAACCCAATGGAACCAATAGAATCTGGTATAGATTCTCAAATATACAGTCAACTGATATTTGATAAGGTCACCAAGCCCATTCAACTGGGAAAGAGCGGTGTCTTCAAGAAATGGTGCTTGGAGAACTGAATATCCAGATCCAAATGAATGAGAGAGGAACACCATCTCACACCTTACACTAAAATTAACTCAAGATGGAGAAAAGATCTAAATATAAAATCTATGACCATAAAGGCCTTGGAAGGCAATGCATGGAAGCACCTACAGGATATGACATCAGGAAATATTTTCATGAATTTTACACCCAAAGCATGAGCAATTAAATAAAAATTAAATAAATAAATAGGACCTCCTCAAAAAAAAAAAAAATTGTACCTCGAAGGAATTTGTCAAGAAAGTGAAAAGGCAGCCTACTCAATGGGAGAAAATATTTGGTATCCATCTGTCTGATATTGGCCTAATATCCAGCATATATAAAGAAATCTTACACCTTGAGTATAAAAAGAAAGAAAAAAAAACTTAAAAAAAATTTGCAAGTGATTTGAATAGAAACTTCTCTAAAGAAGAAACACAAATGGTGAAAAAGCACATGAACAGATGCTCAACAACACTAGGTACTAAGGAAATGCAGATCAAAACTACAATTTTATATCACCTTACACCCATAAGATTGGCAGCTATTAAAAAACAGAGGGCTACAAGTGATGGAGAGGATATGGAGAACAGGAATCCTCACCCACTGCTAGTGGGAATGTAGAATGGTGCAGCCATTGTAGAGAACACTTTGGTGCTATCCCAGAAATCTAACTATAGAACTTCCATATGATCCAGCAATTCCACCGCTGGGTATATACACAGAAGAACAGAAGGCAAGAACACAAACAGACACATGCACACCAATGTTCATAATGGCAATATTCACTATTGCCTAAATTTACTATCAACCCAAATGCCCTTCAACTGATGAATGGATAAACAAATTGTGGTATATACATACAGTAGAATATTACTCGATTGTAAGAAGGAATACAGTATTAACACATGGGATGACATGGATTAATCTTGAGGACCTTTGTTAAGTGAGGGAAGCCAAGCACTCAAGGACAATTATTACATGACCTCACTGATATGAATTAAGCAAATTGAGCATACTCACAAAGCTAAAGCCTGGGAGATAGGTTTGCAGGGAGTACAAAGGGAGAAGAAGGTTGTCAGCCAATGCCCATATAGGCAGAATCTATGAAGGGGAAGTGTGTGGTTGTAAAGTGGAGGGGCATAACAGTGGTATAATGATACTTTTAAGTTATGCAGTTCTGGTGTGTCAGGGGTGTGGAGTGATGAGGGTGAGTTGGACTATCCATGACACTTGGGGATGGTTGGGAGAGTGAGCAGGTGAACACTGGGGATTGGTGGGTAGACGGTTGAAACTACAATGCTAGGAAGGCTCTTTTGGGCAATATGGCAAGTGAGGGTTGCTGGTTTAGTGTGTTGGATGTTGGGGCATTTGGGTCAGGGCACAACTGGGTCAGGCTTCTAGGGATTGTGTGAGTGTTCACCTTGCCATAGTGTGTTATATCAGTGGGTGAAAACCCACATAATGAATGGCAAGGGGGTGGACTCCCATCCAGGTGAAGCCCACTATGTTCACAAATAGGGAAGCAGAAGTCTTTTGAAAGAAGGGGGATACCTAACAGGGGAAGACATACCAGTGTGTCAAGCCCTTAGTGTTGTTGCAATTAACTATGATTTTTCTTCCCTTCAAGGAGTGAAGCTTGATGGTTGCCATGGGTCCCAAGGGGAGAGGGAGGAATAGAATTGATGGAACAGGGGGCATTTTGGGGGTGATGGAACTGTTCAACATGATCTTCCTATGATGGATACAGGCCATGTTGAATTGCATCAAAATTTATGAAAGTGTATGATCCAAAATGTAAACCATAGTCTAAACCATTTACCATGGTGGGCAGCTATGTTTCAATATTTGTATGTCAGTTTTAAAAAATGTACCATCCACATATACAATGTTATTAATAGGGGAAGGGGGGAGGGAAGGGATGTTGGGTATATAGGAGTCTCCTGTATTTGGTACATGACTTTTTTGTAACCTAAAATTTCTTTGAGGCCAAAATGAAAAGAAAAGTAAGATACTGGGAGAGATCAGTGGAAGACAATGTCAATGTACATATAGGACAACATATCTTAAAGTGTTGGAAGGGAAAAAGTTTTTAAAAATTAATTATTTTGTCATTTTTTTATTATCCCCAATTTTTATTTTTTCATTTCTTTTTTTTTTAGTATTAGTTCTTTTTTATTTTTTTATTTTTTAATTTTTTTTATTATGGGTAAAAATCAAAATTCTCACAATACATATAAACATTTGCAAAATGATATATAAATATATATGCATATATGTGTATTTGCTTACAAAAATGTTATTTATATATATAATTTTAATTTTTAAAAATATATTTTATTTCTAATTAGAACTATCATTAGTATTCATTTTCTTATTCATCATATTTGACTATTTTATTGGCTTCATTTTAAAAGATATTTTGGATCACAGAAGGGTTACAGCTGTGGCTGGGCAGATCATTGTACAGTGTCAGTGAAAGGAGATACATGGGAGGAAACTCACCAGGGCATACATATAAGGCATATAAATTTGTTCAAATATTCATGGGAAATTGTGACAAAGAGTCACAAAATAACCAAAAGAATATTTAAAATTCCCTTCCTGGGGTGCTCTGCCACATTATCTAATAAATCAGCAAGAATCCCCCAAGTACAGGGAAATGAATCGTGAAGGAGGATAGTCCACTGATAGGCCCTTGATATTGATGACTGTGCATATGAACCTTTACTCTTTAAATTAAAACTTACTCTATTATTATACAGTGCCTACAGTTGCCTCCTGGGATCCTCTTTGTTGCTCAAATGTGGCCTCTCTCTAAGCCAAACTCAGCATGTAAATATATTACCTTCCCTCCCAGAATGGGATATGACTCCTGGGGATAATCCTCCCTGGCACTGAGGGATTACTACCAAGCACCAACTAACAATGCAACTGAAAAAATTCATTGACCAAAAAGGGAAAAAGTTAAAGACAAATGAGTTTATATGGATAAGAGACTTCAAAGTGAGTTAGGATGTCATTCCATAGGTTAGGCTTATGCACTTCTCAGCAGGATCTCTTTGACTGCCAAAGTAGATACAACCCCAAATAGTGGGCCTTCTGAGGGCTTTGGAGACATCTAGACACTATAGGCAGGGAAGACAGCTCAGAAGATTGGGATCTTATCAGTGCACCCTACTTTGGAATTTATGCTCCCCAGAGTGACAGAGTTGGGCTCTGTTGTGGTTTCCCTACACATGGTTTTTCTGTCCTTCTATTTGGATCTATAATTAGTACTTGAAGTTGTAGGTGCACATCCAAGAGACAAATCTTTGCACTGTCCACATGCCAGATGGGCCCTGGATCTCATCATAGTTACAACACCTTCTCTCCACTTCATTGATCTCGCCCAGGACAACTAACATGGAGGTGATGATGTACAACTACCATAACAAGGAACTAAGATAGTCTACAACTGCAAACAAGAAAGTCCTATCCATAGGCTCTGTGGGAATACATTCCCTTCTTAATTAGAAGTGGAGTGGATATCACCATCCCAGAACCTCAGGATTGAGAAATCAACTATGGACTAAAGTAGACTTACTGGTATTCTACTATAGACTTATTGTGACTCTAGAAATTGATCAAATTATATAATTGATGTGGAGGCAGTGGCCACTGGAGGTTCTGAGGGCAGGGAGAAGGAAAACCTCATATTAATACAGGGACATTTTTGGGACTTGGGTATAGAATGACATTGCAATGACAGAAACAGGCCATTATAAATCTTGTCATAACCTACAGAATTGTGTGGGAGAGACTGTAAACTACAATGTAAATTTTAATCCACACTTAGTTGCAATGCTCCAAAATGTGTTCATCAATTGCAATGAATGTACTTCATTCATGAAAGATGGTGTTAATGTGTGAAAATTTGAGAGGTGTAGGGAGCGGGACATATGGGAATGCCCTATATATTTTTTTTTTTCTTTTTCTTTTTCTTTCTCTTTCCCTTTCTATGTTTCATTTTTTTAATTCTCTTCAAAAGACACCCAGACCACACAAATGCCACACAAAAAACACAGGGATTCCAATACTCCCACCTCCCACACCACCAACAAACTCCCACATAGACATCCCTCCCAGACATCCCTCCCCAGGGTGGCACACCAACCGTAACTGAAAAACACATCCTGGGTTTTGACATCAAGCAGGGATCACAGTCCACACTGCAGAACACACTCCCTCCCACACAGTTCCACATGCCACATGGTGACACAAAATGGCCTACATCTGCCATTCCAACACCACCCAGGACAACTCCCAAGTCCTGAAAAATCCCCCACACCACAACCACTCCTCCCCTTCCCTGCCCCCAGAGTCACCAGTGGCCACCGGACCCACACCAATGCTGCAATCCCCTCCCCTGCTAGAACCACAATATTCTACAGCAGCATACCAGCAAGTCCATTCCAGTCCATCACCCCTCCCCCCATCCTGAGGATCCCATGATGGCAATGTCCACTCCACCTCCAACTGAGAGGAAGCTTATGTCCCATGGGGAAGAATGACAGGATCATCCCACCCACAGCTGCAGACTCTCCCCACTCCCTGGAATGGCCACCGCCCAACATCATTTCCCTGCCAGCTGCCCTGGGTAAGTCCAATGAGCTGCAGAATATGAGTTGCTGCTCCACCGAGGCTCTGGACCCAGCTGGCACATGGACAGTCCAAAACTCTAGTCTCCTTACACCTACAAACTCCACCACCAGGATAGAAGGGACAGATGAGCCATGTGCAGGCCAGAATAAAAGGGACAGATGAGCCATGTGCAGGGAAGACACAGTTGAGTCCAACTCTGTCATTCTTAGGAGCACAAATTCCAAAGCAGGGCCAACTGGCAAGGCACCAAACTCCAGAGCTATCTGCCATGATATAGGACCTGGGTGTCTCCAGAGCCCCCAGGAGCCCTACTACTTGGGATGACATCCACCTTGGAATTCCATGAGATCCCACCCAGATGCACGCAAGCACCACCTCTGGGATGACTTCCAGACTCATAGACATATAAAAACATCTGTCTTCACCCTTTCCCCCTTCCACTCAAGGTCCCTCTCCAGGTGCACCACCAGTTGGCACCCAACAGCAAACCCCAGCACCAGGGAGGCCCATCCCTGGGAGCCATGTCCCACGCTGGGAGGAAGGCAATGCATTTATATCCTGTGTTTCACATAGAGAGAGCCCATATTTAAGCAACAAGGAGACTCTCAGGAAGCAAACTTTATGCACCCCATAACAATAGGCTGAGCTTCAATTTCAAAATCAAAGACTCATAAGGCTAGTCATCAATATAAAGGGTCCATCAGTGGATCATCCTTGTCAGACAAGGCCCCCGCACCTAGGGCCTGCTGTCGCTCCCCTAGAGAATGTGGCAGAGCTCTCCCAGATAGGAAACCAGCACTCTCTCATCTATTGAATGATTCTCCACCCACTGAGAGAATGCCCGATGAACATTCGAACACCTTCACATACCTTAAATCTGTGCTCAGACTAACCCAGCCCCCTTGCACCCTCCCATCCCCGACACCCCACGCCAATGATCCTCCCCTGCCCCAGCTCTAACCCACTGCAATCCAAAACCTCCTCAGAGACGAAGCCATCACAATAGCCGAACACAACCAATAGGAAAATGAAATAACAATGACAAGTTTAAATGAAGGAGATAAAACACACATTTTTTTTTTACAAAACTGAAAGTTAAATTAGATTAAAAGATTGGGATATCAAAAAAAAAGAAAAATTTGCAAAAAAAAATTGTTCTTGATATTTTACCTTTCACAACTGCAACATCTTGTGTCAGTCTGCACCGAGGCACCACCCCCAACTCCCCAGCATCCCACCCTTTCTCACCTTGTCTTCAAAGAAACTCTAGGTCACAGCAAAGCCACACACAGAACACAGTAGATTCTCACACACCCAAAGTCCTCCCCCACCCGCTTCCCCCACATACATACAATGGAATATTACTCAGCTGTAAGAAGGAATAAAGTGCTAACACACAGGATTACATGGATGAATCTTGAAGACTTTATGCTGAGTGAGCAAACCAGGTATTGAAGGATGAATAGTACATGACCTTGCTGATATGAATTAAGGAAATTGAGCAGTCTCAGAGAGCTATATCCTGTAATATAGGTTTACAAGAAATAGAAAGAGAAGTGAAGGTTTTGAGCCATCACCCATACAAATGTAATCTATGGTAAAGTGATAGAGTGTCTTTTCGTATTGAAGGGATAGGACAGGAGGGTAGTGATGTTATTGAGTTGGGTGGTGCAAGGTTGACAGGTGGGTAGATTGGGAAAGGTAGGTTAGAAAGTCCAGGATACTGGAGGGAGGGTTGGGAGAGGAACCATGTGAACACTGGGGATTTGTGTTATGAGGCTGAAAGTAAAGAGTTGGGAATGCTCTTATGGCAATATGATGGCGAGGGGTCGCTGGTTTGGGGTTTTGGTTGAGGGGCATTTGGCACAGGGCACACCTGGAGCAGGCTTCTTGGGAGTTTGTGAGTGTTCATCCTGTCATAGTGTGTTGTATCAGCAGAGACCCACGTGGTGAGTGGGAGGGGGTTGGAACTCCCATCTTTGGGAGGATTGATTTGTTCAGAAGTGGAGGGGCAGGAGTCTTTCAGGAGCAGGGGTGGTTTCTGGTAAGGTCAGTGTGTCGAGACCTCTTGTTGCATGTGTCTGTGTGTATTGACATCCAAAGAGTAAAGTCAGGGGGTCATCAGGGGCCCCACAGGGATGGGGTGGAAGGAATGAAATGGATGGAATGGGGGGGTGTTTGGTGGTCAGTGGAGATGTTCTTTAATGCCATGCAGTGATGGACACAGGACATGGTAAATATCATAAAAAATTATATGGGTGTAAGGTCTAAAGTGTAAACTATGATGTAGACCATTGACAATGTTTAGTAGCTTTGTTTCACTATTTGTGTATCAGTTATAACAATGTTACCATCCCTATATTTTTTAAAGTGACATTTGTATAGTTTAAGTATCTTAAAAAAATAAAAAAAAAATAAAAAAATAAGAAATAAAGTAAGTTAATATCTTTAGCTTCAATGTTAAATATGTCTCAGAATTTAGGTCTAATTCTACTTAGTAGTGTTCATTGTAGTTGCTTTTGTTATTATCACTAGCTATATCATGAAAAATATAATAACTGTATCATGTACTGACAAAATAAACTTCTTAAAAGAATATACAATAATGATACCCAGAACTCTATCTGTCACATGGACTATCTCTGTTGGAAACCATATATCGCATAAGGGAGTAAAGTATAGTCAGATTTGGGGAGGAGTGGAGATTTGGGGTGGGATGGAGATGCCTTACTCTCTTTGAATAGGTGGAGCAGGATCTTCTTTTTTCCTTTTTTACTCAAAAATTGACTCCTAATTTTCTATTGTGGCTGGGGACCTCCAAGGATGTTTTTGGAGATTTGAACTTGCTAACACCTGCAAACAATTCACTTTGTTGCCTGACACATAGCTTTAATTGTGATAATAATTGCTCTTTCTGTTATTACTGTTTCTTGAATAATCATTTTATATAAATGCAGTGGATTTAGGGATGCAGTCATCTCCTCCACTGCTTGGATCAAATGGAGAAAAAACATTTCAAATTATCAACATTCCAGTGTGACCTACTTCTACAAAATTCTCAACAAACACATATGTAAACAAATTCTCTAAAGAAAATTAAAAATTGGCCATTGGAAATATAATGAATGCACTCACATATTTTAAACATGCACAGCCCAACTTAACCAGATTGTTACCATTTAAGCATGACCTGCAACCCCCAACCCCACCTTCCTTCCTCAGACTCACCATCCCAAACCACCTGACAATCCCTCTCTACAGTTACACACATATGGCAGTCTGTCCACAACTGTTGTGAGAGGAAGAGCCTTGAATTTTGTTACCTACAGATTTAAAACATTTAATTTCACACAAATAAGGTGTGGGGTAAAGCATAAAATATCATCCCATTATATTGGTCAATATTTATGAGGAGAAGTTTTAAGAGAATGTGTTGGGAACATTGTCTAGGTGAATCCTTATGGCAGATGACTTCATTTATGGCAAATAATAGCTCACTGGCACCTCTGTTAATACACAGGATCATTTGTAGCTTCATATTAGAAAAACCTGAAACTCAAGAGCAATAAAAATATTGTCCTTATGCAAAACAATCAAAAGCAGAGTTTTAAAGTTTGGCATTCCACAGTTCTAATAAATATCAAGTTTTGCATTATAATTTATTTTAGAGAGGGAACCTTCTTACTCAGTACTATACTTATTCATTAGTTAACTAATTTTCACTTATTCATCAATTACTAAATGGATTTTTGGAAGAAGGCAAAGCTTGGGGAATATATTTTTATATAGCCAACGCTTTTTGATGTTTACAAATGAGAGAGATAGAAAATCTATCATCAATATTCAATGGAAAGAATTTCTACAGAAATATTCATAGAATAGAATATGTTCAAGAAGAATGGTATCTAATCCTACTAGGGCAGGAAAGAATAAAAAGGGGGGGGTACAGTGATACAAGTAGGAACAGGTATCAGAGGAAATTATTTGTCAAGAAGTGAAAATTAAATGGAGATCTTATATAGCACTCACATTTACAGCTAGAAAAAGATGTAAAGATATTACAGGATACTTAATATTTTGGCAGTCCTCAAATCAACATAATAATTGCAAATTTATATGGAGAGCAAATTGGTTACTAACTAGAGTAAGAGTAGAGAGAAAGTGTTGGTAGGATCGAACAATCACTTACCTGGAAAGCATTTAGCACAGATCTCATATTTGATTTCACATTAAAATCAGAGTAAATCAAAAGATAAAACAAGAAAAATGCCCACATTTGATTATCTGTTAACCCATTGAATGGTTTCTGCTCAGACATTTCAGCACTACCTACATACACAACTAAGAAAGTTACAATTTTCATCCACATTCAAAAGCCTCCATGGCAGCATTTTGAAGAATGCAGTTTTGTGCATCATAAAATGGTTTCAGTAATGTTATTATGATCAGACAATGACCATACTAGACATTTGCCCAGCTCTGAATCCTTAGCCTCTATTGTTTAAAAATTATGAATGACAGGAGAAGAATAGATGTTATCTCAAATGCTAGCATGTTTAAGACAAGAAAACAGAATGCTTGTATGTGAAAAACTAAAGTAAATGGTATTATTTCAGCATATATTGTCAGAGACAGATCTACACAGAATTGTAGAAAGAAGCCAAGTATGTACATCAATTCAATAGCCTGCACTCTATGTATTTTTATATCATAGGGCCTAATTTAGAATCTTAGTTTCTATGAGTACTTGAATTATCTAATAGGAATGATGCTAATAAATACATGTCCAAAATTGCATATAAAAGTACTCCTTATTTTTCTATAAAATTCATATTCCAACTAGATAGGAAGCAAATTAGAATTACCTTGAAACTACAATTAAGCTTGTGGATAACTGGCATCTTCAGAATGTTTGTCCTGTATTTCAGGAAAATAGAGTGCATTTCCATTTATATATATATTTCAGTAATATGTTTTATTTAGTTTCAAAAGTACATTTCTTAAGCTTTTCCTTTTAGAATTTCTCCTAACAATTTGATAGCATTATAATTGTCATTGTATTTTTAAGTTTATTTTTGAACTCTTATGGATTAAGTTTATATGTTAATTTGTATTAAGGATCTATAAAAAATAGTTATATTAAAGAGATTGTTTCTTAGTCTTTGAATTTTCTATATACAGCAGCATGACATATATGAAAGAAGCTAGTTTTACTTATTCCTCTCAAATATGTATGCTATATATTTTTTGCTCTACTATAAAATTGAATAAAATTGTGTCTTTTCTTGATAATTTTACCAATTTCAAAAAGAACTAGTTCAATTGTTCACTATAAAACATCACAGGTGTAGTTTTTTTTTTTTAAAAAAAAAAAAAAAACACACTCTTTTCATTATATTAAAGAAGTCTCCTATTTTTAGTTTTCTGATAGGTTTTAAGTTTTTAAAATATTTTCTGCATCCCTTTTCATGTCCAAAAAATATTTTCTCATTTAAGATACTAATAAGGAAAATTACACTTATTTCATTGTTTAAGGAATTTTACTCTCCTGGACTAAAGCCAGTTTTAGTATTTTTTTTCTCAGTCTCTGAACTCAATTGAACAATAACTTTGGGATGGATTTCTGGGTCTCAATTCAAGTGAAATGTTACCTCTAATTTTCCATTCTTGCAACGTATGTAAGAAGTTGTATAGGAAAGTTATGTTGTCCTCGTGAAATGAGCTGACAATGTTTCATTTTCCTACTGAATGAAAATAGGTAGGTAGGTAGGTAGGTAGGTAGGTAGATAGATAGATAGATAGATAGATAGATAGATAGATAGATAGATAG
>JAKSZT010054267.1:3226041-3288462 GCA_026826555.1 Tolypeutes matacus | reverse complement strand
TAGATAGATAGATAGATAGATAGATAGATAGATAGATAGATAGATAGTTAGATGAATCATATTTATGGTAGAAATATATAGTCTATTGTAGAGATAGGTTTATATTAAAAATTAAATGAATTTCTTTTCTCTTTAAGTAACACTTTTTAAAAGATATTTTTATTAGAGAAGTTGTGAACTTACAAAATTATCATGCACACATACAGAATTCCCTTACAACACTCCTTCACCAACACACTACATTGAGGGAGAACATTTGTTACAGATTATGAGATACTATCAACAGAATATTACCACTAAGTTCTATGGCATACATCATGTATATTTTTCCTTACCTCCTATTATTAACACAGTACATCATTGGCATTGATGTGAGAATATTACAGTATTGCTGCTAACTATAGTCCATAGGTTACATTTATTGTATTTTCCCATGCTTCTCCACATTCTTGCCACCTTGCAATACTGATGTACTTTTGTTCCAGTTCATAGAAAGACATTCTTGCATTTGTATTATTAATGACAATTCTCATCCACTTCTGGGTTCATTATGTTATTCTGTCCCTAAGATTTCTCTCTAGCTTATTTTCAATTGACATTTACATCCCTAGACCACTCTTTCCAATCACAACCCATTTATAAACCTGCGGCATTAGATTATAATCTATAATGTGTTACCTAAACTTCTATCCATTTCCACACTTTTACAGTCAAGTTAATTAAAACTTCTACATACATTAAACATCAACATTCCTTCTCTGATCAACTGTTATCTACTAATAACGTATACTCCAGGCATTTATTCTTCATACGTAGTTCATATTAGTGGGAACATGCAATATTTGTCCTTTTTTTGTATGGCTATTTCGTTTAACATAATGTCCTCAAGGTTCATCCATATTATCATATGGGCTCCAAATTCACAGCAGCATAGTATTCCAACACATGCATATACCACATTTTGCTTATCCATTCATCATTGATGGACACTTGGGTCATCTCCACCTCTTAGCAATTGTGAATAATGCTGCTATTAACATTGGTGGGCAAATATTGGTCTGTGCCACTGCTTTCATGTTTCTGAATATATTCCTAGTCTCAGAATTGCTGATTCATATGGCAGTTACATATTTAGTTTCCTGAGGAAACACCAAACTGTCTTCTACAGAGGCTGTACCATTTTACACTACCACCAAAAGTAAAGGAGTGTTCCTATTTCTCCACATCCTGTCCAGCAATTTTTGTTTTTGTATTTTTTTGTTTTGTTTTTGTTTTTCTTCTAATAATTGTCATTCTGAGCATTGTGAGTTGATATCTCATTGATGTTTTGATTTGCATTTCCCTAATAGCTAGTGATATTGAACATATTTTCATTTGAATTTTGGCCATTTGGATTTCTTCTGGGGAGAAATATATATTAAAGATTTTTGCCCAATTTTAAAATTTGGATTGCTTGTTCTTTTGTTGTTGAGTTGTATGATCTCTTTATAGAGAATGGAAATCATTGTTTTTGTGGTTTCCAAATATTTTCTCTCATTGAATGGGCTGTCTTTTCAACTTCTTGACTTTGAATCGCAAAATTGATTAATTTTGAGGAGGTCCTTTTCATCTACATTTTATTTCACTGCCTATGTTTTCCATGTAAGGTTCATGAATCCACCATCTACCAACAGGTATTGCAGATTGTGGGGACATGGCCAATTTGTTAGGCAGATAAGGCTTAGCTCTCACTAAAACAACAAAGAAAAAACCAGAGGCTTCCTTGGGGACCTGCTTTAAGGTAAAGCAAATCAGGACACTGCTTACAAACCCCCAGAAGAGTGAGGATCAGAGAGATGAAGAAGCCAAATCAAGTAATTGTGGGTTATTAAATCTCCAGGCTGCCAGGAAGGGCTCCCTTCCACCACCCCTGAGATATTAAGTGAGGGTAAAACTTCTGGTGAATTCTTTCTAAGAGTAGAGCAGACATCTACCTCCACAGGAAGGTTCTCTGAGTCATCTAGGAGGGTACTGGACAGATAGGGAAGCCAGGAATAGTCATGAGTTGCTTACCTTGGTAGCTGGAAGTGGCACACATACCCAGCCCTCAGGATTGGGGAATGAACTAGGGATTAGAATGGACTTA
The DNA here is from genome assembly GCA_026826555.1 of Tolypeutes matacus. Lineage (NCBI taxonomy): Eukaryota > Metazoa > Chordata > Mammalia > Cingulata > Chlamyphoridae > Tolypeutes > Tolypeutes matacus. The sequence goes on along the minus strand of JAKSZT010054267.1, from coordinate 3,286,337 downwards.
GTAGTATTCTTCTACAGACTTGTGATTCTAGCAATGGAAGAAATTACAACATTGATGTGGAGGCAGTGGCCACTGGAGGCTCAGGGGCAGGGAGAGGGAAAAACAGGTGTTAGACAGGTTTTTTCTTGGGATATGGCAATCATCCTGAAAGACATTGTAATAACAGATAAAGGCCAATTTATATCTCCCCAAAACCTGCAGAATTGTGTGGGAAAGTGTGTTAACTACAATGTCGACTATGGTCCATGTTCAGTGGCAAAGCCCCTGAATGTGCAATTCAATTGCAATGAATGTGCCACAGTAATGAAGGATGTTGTTTATGTGGGAGGGTGTGGGACATATGGGGAACAAGGCATATGGGAATCCCTATATTTTTTGTGTAACATTTATGTAATCTAAGTATCTTTAATATATATATATATATATATTTGAAAAACCCAGGTATTGCAGATGTTTCCTTACATTTTTTTCTAGGAGATTTATCATTCTACCTTTTATATTTAATTATTTGATTCAATTTGAGTTTCTTTTTGTATAAGGTGTGAGATGATTTTTTTTTTAATATATGAATATCCAGATCTCCCAGGCACATTTGTTGAATAGACTGTTCTGTCCCAGCTAGGTGGGTTGGACATCCTTGTCCAAAATTGCTTGTCCATAGATGTCAGGGAATATTTCTGAACAATCTACTCAGTTCCATTGGTCTACGTGTCTATTATTATGTGAGTATCATGCTGTTCTTACCATTGTAGGTAGATAACATGATTTAAAATCTGGAAATAAGAATCTTCCTACTTTTCTCTTTCTTTTTAAGATGCTTCTGACTACTCAAGGCACCTTACACTTAAAAATTTATTAATTTTGTTTTCCATTTTAAAAATTCTGATGGAATTTTTGTCAGGTGAGATTGAATCTGTATATGAATTTGGGTAGCACTGGTATCTTAACTATGTTTAGTTTTCCAATCCATGAACATGGAATGCTCTACAATTTATTTATGTCTTTTAAAATTTCCTTTACAAATACATTGCAGTTTTCTGAATATAAATGCTTTACATCCTTGGTTAAGTTTATTACTAATTATTTGATTATTTTAGTCGCTATTGTAAATAGAACTTTTTGCCTGACTTCCTCCTCAGGTTACGCATTGCTTGTGTACAGAAACATTACTGATTTTTGCATACCAGTCTTGTATCTTGTCACTCTATTCAAACTTTTTTTTTTTTTTTAGTGCTAGCAGCTTTGTTGCAAATTTATTTGGGACTTTCTAAGCATAGGAGCATGTCACCTATGAATAGTAAAAGTTTTGCTTCTCTTTTCCTGTTTTGGTGCCTTTTATTTTTTATTGTTTGCCTGATACCTCTAACTAAAACCTCTAGTGCTATTTGAGCAATAGTGGTGACAGTGTGCATCCTTGTCTTGTTCCTGATTTCATCAGGAAAACTTTCCATCTGTTACTATTGAGTACAACGTTAGCTGTGGGTTTTTCATATAGGCCTTTACCATGTAGAGAATGTTTCCTCCAATTATTTTTTTTTTCAGTATTTTTGTCAAGAAATGATGCTGTATTTTGTCAAATGCCTCTTCTGAATCAATTGATAGGATTATGTGTTTTTTCTTCTTTGTTTTATGGGCATAATCTCTGTCTACCCAGTGACCTCCAGCTCCCTCTTCAGAAGATCCAAGGAAACTCTGGGAGGTTTGTGAAGCTGCTTCTGAGGCACATGGTCTGAGTCATATAGAAGCCCAAAGGAGAGGTCACATAACTACCTTCCCTTATGCCTTCCCCTGCCCTTTCTATGATTTCCTTATCCTTTCTTTTTGCCTTCACTCAGAATATGATTAGCACCTACTGTGGGATTTTCTCAGGCCATGAGTTAATCCCTTTTAATTAGAACATCTTTAATCTTCTTCTGAATACTGCTGCCCTTCTCATTCTTGGGCCTGTGAATGCTTCAGAAACAGAAAATGCATTTTATATCCTTGTCGCTCCCTCGGTCCCTTGGAGTCAAATACATATTGGAAATCTCCAAATTGATGTGATAAGATATAAAGAAACATTGCAATATTTTTAACTATGACATGAATAGGAGGAACACTTTAATTTAATTCTAGTTAATCAAAAATCATTCTCCATCTATGATCATGATTTTTACGAGCCATACAGGACTATTAAATGGACTCTGTGCTGGTTTTATGATGCCCACTCTGGTCAATTATTGGAGAATTTCTCTGATTTCATAATGTCCACCCAAGGGATAATATTGTTTGGTATGGGTTGACCCTCCTGGTGGAAGCAGGTGCACTGTAGACCAACAAGTAGCACCACATATAATTGATTTCACTGTTCAGGTGTGAAGGTAAAAGTCACTGGGAGTGACGGTAAGGAGTAGGTCTTGTAAAACATACAGCCCAATATATATTTAGATTTGAAGAAATATATGCCCTATAATTTTGGGGAGGTTGGGTGCTCAATTTGCCATGTTAGGATAGTTTACACTACTCATATGACTTTCCCCCCATACCCTTCTATCAAATTTAGGGTCCAATGAAGCCACAGTAGTAGGGATTATCCACTCTATTGTACCATAGTTAATTTCTTTAGGGCAGGGTTTCCTCATAAGTGGTCCATGACCTTGAATTGAAATTCCAAAAAAATGTTATTCTTGTGGGGAAATGTTTGTGCAGATGTGATATGTTTATTAAATAATACACAGTATAGTGTAGATTTAGTAAGGGGTCTGTGGTTTTCACCTGAATGGCAAAAGTGTCTGTGGAACAAAAAAGGTGAAGAACCCTTGCCTTAGAGAGTACTGAGGGAGTGATAAGCAGTGGCAGGGATTTAGTCATAAGCAGAGGCTGATATCATTCTCCTTAAGCAGTTTTAACCAGAGTGCTACTAATATAGAATTTGGTTGTTTATCTGTCTTTCCTAATGGGATGCCTGAGGTAATTTGATCAGACCATAATTATTTTGGGGTAACATTTAAAGTGCCCCTCTGTTTATTCCCTTCAGAGTTGTCTTTGATTACATTCCTTACCCCCTTTAACAGTATTCTTTCTGTCTCACCCAAGTCTGTTATTGTCTGTGCCACCTAGCAAATGGCCTGGCTAACTAGTGGGCTTAGAATAGCTACTAATGTCTCATAAGAAGTTGGAAGCAAGGTTTGGAGAATTTTATCTTTCATACCAGCTGTAAACAGTTTATCATCAGGTCCATGGAAGTGTTCAGCATGTGCTTCATTCTTAGCTCTCTGACTATATCCTGTAATTCTTCCATAGTTGACCATTGGCCAATGGTTTACAGCACATCTCCCTCATTAGACCTGGCCAACTGTGCAGCTAAAATGCACCATACTAATAAATTTTGCATGTCATCTGTTCTTTGCCATGCCTGGTAAGAACATTGACAAAGAAAGGGATATGTAGTCATGCTATCCATTTTTGCCATTTCAAAACCTGAAAGCATATCATACACCCTTATGCCCCATAATCTTCATAATCAAGTGGCTATGCACTATCTTCCATTTTATTTATTTCATCTCTGAAATTACTAATTCTGTGGGGTATAATCCCTCATTACTGATTGCTACTAAGCTGAAGTTTCTTCCCAAGGGTCATCAAGAGACCTGATTGCTTTCATTTTTGAATAGTTATTAATGACCATGCTTGTTTAGGCTCATCCTCAATTTCAAACTGCTCCTCCCACTATTTCTATTCTGCACTTTCCCAAAGATGTCACAACTTTGGAGTCTTTTCTTATCTCTGGATAACTGTTCAGACCTGCCACCATGGCATCCTTCATCTGGGCATTCCTGAATATTTATATTAGAATCATTACTTCTAATTTATGCTCTTTTGTTTGTACCTTTTTGGCATTACCTCAGCATTGTTGGAACATGACAACCTAATATCTTTTGCTAGAACTAAAGCCTCTTCTAATCTCCAAACTTCACCTTTTGCTTTTAATTGAGTATCATTAAGATATCCAGCTGACCACAAATTGCCAGGAATTGCCTATTTCCTTGTGATTTCCATTTGTCCCTCAGGTTCCTCTGCAAGAGAGATAACATTCTGGATGTTTGGTTTTTATTTGGGGGGGGTGGGGTTGCCACCTTACTCACAGAGGATTGAACTGTTCTAACAAATGGGTACCTCCACCCACTTACTAGAAGTCAGCCACTCTAGGATTTCCCCTGCTGACCACAACATTGCATCCATGGACTGCAATTTCTCTTAGTTTGTTTCATTTTCTGTCTCCTGAATGGATCACCAATTGTTTGGACATGAACCTACAGAGCAGGTTCTTCCAAAGATCAATGGGCACTTAATACCATAAAATAGAGCAGGTCACTTCATATAGCAAAATAGTAACAGTTTATTGGAGAACTTACAGTCTGGGAAGCTGGTCTTAGGTAGCTGTAGTACATTCGGGATAATGTTCCACCCAACCCATATGGTTACAGGGCTTATATAGGGCAGTAACAAGGAAGGCACTTAGCCATGCTGGGATGTGAAAGATGATAAACATGTCTCTTTGAAGTTACTTATATATCACAAGAGTAGTTTTAGTACAACTGCTATTTTGTTTAGGAATGTGCTCATTCATTTTATGATGCACTTACAGAAGGAATTGTTGTCTAATCTGAATTTAAATTTTCTCTGGTTTATGTTCTCATAGACTGAATATAGTAATTATCAGTGGTCTTTACAATAACTACTTTCCAGGAATCTCCTGAGTATAAACACTTACTGGAGATTTTAAGCCTAAATGAATGAATTAATAGCTTTTCCACAACTTCTAAATTGGAAGAGTCTCAGAGAGTGAGCATCTATACAGCATGCAGATATAATTTTGGTGTAGTCCAAGAATTTCTCCTGCTTTGGAAACAAATGGGATTCAAGGCATTAGCACAAACTTCTTTGATGCTCTAAAAGTTCCCAAGAGAAGTAACCATTATAAAAATAGTAGCTAATACAAGGACAGATACTAAAGAAAAAAAGGAAATACTTTGGCTAATCTTTTTGCTAATATGGTAGCACAATCAACAACAATATCATGTCATAAGTTTTTATCATTTTAAATCCTGTAAGCAAGATTAAGGAGGCATATCAAGGTCCCTGAACACAATTCAGCAATCAGCTTCTGAAATTGACAAGCAAAATTGGATCCGAGCTGGATGTTCCCTCCACCCTAATGGGCTCTTGTCATACCAGGATGGCTGCCTAGTAGCCCTTGAGACTCAAAAATGGCCTATAGCCAAGACCTTAAATGAATACAACCACCACAGTCCACAGTTCTTCAATTTCACTGCATACATTAATTGGTGGGGGACAACTTAAGTGAGAAACAAGGCAAGTGGAAATCATGTTCCACCAGTCAATTAAAAATACCTGGTAAAATTGTAAATGTGGATATAAAATCAGTCCAAAGATGGATAGGGCCCTTTGAACATGTTCAAATAGCCTTTATACAGCTACCCTCTTCTATAGGATATGTCGTTTTTATCAGATACTTATTCTCTGGGTGGATATACGCATTTCCTTGTTGTAAGTTTACTACAGTTACAGAATCTGAAAAGCTATTAAGCTTTGTTTCCCCCACCTGTGGAATTCCTGCTATTTTCTCAAGTGATAGAAGTGCCCATTTTACTGGAACTTGAATTAAGGAAACTTACAAGGTATTATCCATCAACCAAAATTTCCACTGTCACTAAGCATCCTCCATCATCAGGAAATTTATAAAGTCAACATTTTAACTTAAAACTTAAATTAGCTAAATTACTTGAATTTTCTCTCTACTTTGGCCTAATTTTCTTCTCTTAGCTTTGATGGCCATAACATTTAATTCCTCAGGAAAATATGGTTGTCCTGTTTGAAATTATATTGGAAAGGACCATGAGGCTCATTTTTCTTCTCATATACAAGATTCTGATTTATTACAATGGAAAATTGCTAATTACTGTAAGGAACTATATCCAGTATAGTTCAAACACTCACAGATTTGGGCTGCCTTTCATGAGAGTTCTTTACTTCAGAATCTACATGACCTTCAACACGGAGACTTGATATACTGGGTGATACATCAAAAATGACTGCTTTAGATCCTAGATGGTTAGTAACTTACCAAGTCTTATTGATTAACAGAACTGCAGAAAAACTACAGGGAACTGAATCCTGGGCCCACATGTCATAACTAAAGCATCTTTCAAGCTCTTAGGTGGTCACTCACATTTTCAAACTCATGTTAAAATTGACATGTGGCTTCCACAGGGAGAGAACATCTAATATAGACAGGTCCTGTTCAAGATTTTGGAAGAAGAAAATGATGCCTGAGATCCCTACCTTGATTTTCTAATGTTATTAGATGTCTTTTCCTTCTCACTGTCTGTATAAAAATTCTGTTATTCATGCTATACCCCTTGAAATGCCTAAAGTCCATTTCCAATAACATTCTACCTTCACTATAATTTTCTGTCTCCTCTTTACCCAATTCTACCCTATATATTCTTTGAATCTAATTCCTTCCTCTTTCTAGATCACCATATGTTAAATGAAACCAGTCACAGTCACTGCTGGGCCTGTGCCCAACCCCACCTGGTACAAAAACAGTTTTTCTCTTATAAACATCTTCCTTACATGCATAGATTTGGCACTGCCAGGAAACAATAGATGCAACCAATCAGATAGATCTACTTTATTGAATGACTCTGGGTTGCATTCTAAGAATTCATGTAACCTCTTTCATCCAAAAATCATGGTATTCTTCTAGAAACCATTTAGCTAACAATGGCTATTATGTAGGGCTGAAAAAATGTTGAGTTTTTTATATAGCAAGACTCCTTTTACATTCTTGAGAGAGGAACATATTGCGTGTACTGAGTCCCCTTAAGAGACACCATTTTTCTACAAGAAACTCAAGGTTTTAATAAAATAAGAAATTATGCCACTCAAGGCACAACTTTTTGAGGGACTGAAAGGTCATAGGAAATTGTTGGTTAATTGAGGCTAAGATGTCAGCTAACAATGAAGATGATGGTTATAATCCTTGTTTTGAAGTATATAACCAATTACTTGACAAGTCAATATCCCATTCCTTAAAGGTAATAGATACACTTATTGTGCTCTTCAAGGACATTACCTTCTAGTGGACATGAGGCAATGAAAGTATTAACCATAAATTGAATCGGTTCCCATTATGTAGCACATGCTTTTTTTCCAGCAGCTATTTATGGGAAACTTTCAAAGGGGAAATTTAGAAAGATGAACATTCCTCACACTATAGAACTTGTGAAGAGATAATTGCCAGACTAGAGACAACTCTAAATAGATCATGGGAAACCCATTAACACAGGCTAAATGCACTGGCTGTTTTATTATTGGTATTATTTCTTGTATCACTGGGATATCTAACTCCTTTGTCAAAATATATACAATAAGATTATAGATGTCACTAGAAAAGGTAACATTGGTGTTAGAATAATCTGTCTTCTAGATAGGCAAGCCTAAAAGCTCATTAGTTGATAAGACATCAGAACTTCATAAAAATGACTCCACAATGATTGATTAAATGATTGAGACCTGTAGATGGTCTATGCACAAGTTCATCCACTGATGTAAATGATTTTTGAAAATCAAACTGACAAATCAAAGTTTTAAGGAGCATGACATTTAACAGTTTTCCATGTTTTCCTTAATAGAAATAAAGAAATATGTATACACACACACACACACACTTGCGTGCACACACACACAAACTTCAGATGCGGTCTTGGAAGAGTCTTCTGTAAATGAGAGGCCTTGACACATAAGTTTCTTTTTGTCTCAAGGTAAATCTGAATTTAGATCTGATACTTCTTATTATTGTTTATTGTAGTTGTTATTATTACTGGATATTGTGTGGAAAAATATTTTAAGTGTATCATATACTGACAAAAGAAAATTGCTTGGATGATTATAGGAAAATAGAACACAGAACTTTGTCTTTCATATATATATGAGGTTATCTCCTTTGGGACACATATATTGGGTAAGGGAGTTAAAATATGGTGTTAGTTGGGGGTAGCTGTGAATGGGTTTGGCTTACTCTGAATGGGATGGGCAGAAATTTATTATTTCCTTTCATTACTTATCAATTTACTCCTACCTTTTCAATGTGGCTAGTGAGAGCACCTCAGATGATGTTTTCAGGATTTACACTAGTTAAAACTTGCAAGCTATTAATAATTTTGCCCAACACAGAGCAATCCCTCAATACATATTAGCTCCAATTAATATGACTATCATTGTTACTCTTGTCACTTTTTTAAAAAATGATGATTTTTTATAAATGAGGTGGAGTCAGGGACAGAATCATGTCCTTCAATTGTTTGCTAAAATATGAATATAAACATTTCAGAATTATCCACATATTAATGTGATCTGGTTTCACTAAAGTATCAAAGAAACCAACAAACAGGAAAGCAAGAGGATAGAAAGAGTATAACATAGTGTACTCTGGGGTTGTTGAGGATTGTGGTTAATAATACAAAGAGAACATTCTTTCAGTAGCTATAACATGGTACATCATTAGTACAGAGTGTTGATAGTGGGGTGTTACATGGAGAAAATGGACCTAAAATAGACTTTTATTAAATATAAATGTACTCCTATTGTCATAAGAATGTTTTATGGATAGATAAAGGTCCACAAGGTATCTAAGAAGATATTAACTTTCCCTCTGGGGAAGTCCCTCTATTTTCTCAAATAAGATGACAAAAAATTCTGGAATATTTATATATTATATATTATTAGTTGCCTAATAAGAGAAAATAAGTCAATAAGCCAAGCCTTGGATCCTAATGCCTGCACTAATGAACTTCATGCTGTAATAATGAAACTAAGGTTAATTATAATTAATGCCTAAAAGTTTCCTCCTGAAAACCTCCTTGTTACTCATATGTGACCTCTCTATAAACCAAACTCTGCAAATGAACTCTCTACCTTCCTCCTGACATTGGGCAAGACTCCCATGGATGAGCCTCCCTGTCACTAATAGATTATTACCAAAAGTTAATCAGTGATATATTTGGGAAAAGAACGTTACCAAAGTGGGAAACATCAAATACAAGTGTTTTTTCTTGCTAAGAGAGTTCAAAGTGAGTCAGGAAGTCATTCTGGAGGTTATCCTTATACAAGTATCAGGCAGATTTTACAAACTGACACAGTAAACAAACTCTCAAACAAAAGTGCTCCTGAGGGCTCTAGAGACATCCATACACCATAGGTAAGCCACACCACCTTATAAAGTCAACATTCACTTTGTTTATTTTATTTGGGAATATATGAGAATCTATTTTCCAGATGTAATACAGTTATGATCATTTATAATTTCCTTAATCATGATTCTTATACTCCTTTTATTTGAACCTATAATTTTCTATTTATCTGATAAATATGTTTCTCAGAGAGTTAAATCCTCAGATTATTCATATGCCAGGTGTACCCTGAAACCCAACAGAGTTTTGGACAACTCCTATTCCCCAGTTCTTTGGCTTTTCCCTTGGCAAGTAATAAAAATATGATGGACAAACCCCATCGCAAATACAAGGAGTGACTTCTATTACAAGCAAACCATTCCTTTCCTCTCCTTCATATTATTTAAGTCCTTAGCCTGATTCAGCAAAACAGATATTATCCCAAATCTCTTAAGACTGAGGACTGATAAAAAATAAAGAGGTGAGTAAAAAGGGACAAACACAGAACTTTTGTTATTGTAGTTATTATCCTGGGTTAAGGGAGTAACATTTAAGACTGATATAAAACATTAAAAAATTTTTAAAAATAAAATAACAATGTAAAAAGAAGGAACTCATGAGGCATAAAATAATAAAATTTACCCTCAAAAGAAAACCACTTTAACACTGTCCACATGCATAGCCAAACCCAACTACCTGGTAAACAGTTAAGGACGATCTTCACCCCCTCACCTACACCTTCCTGTCTCTGGCTCACTAGCCTAGACGACCTGAATCACTCTCCACAAGTATCCACATATGGGGACTGGGCATAATTACTGGGACAGGGAAAGAGTTTGGATATTTTTTTACTTCCAGATTTAAGCAATTTAAATTCAAAAAAAGCAGGAAAAAAGCATAAATGATCATTCTGTTATATTTGATGTTTGATATAAAGAAACCTGAATCTCAAGAACAATAAAAATATTATCCTGATATAAAACAATCCAAAGCAGAAATTTGAAATTCAGCTTTCCATACTGCAGTCAATATCATTTTGTACTGTAATTTGTTTTACAGAAAAAAATTACTCAACTATACATGCATTCATTAATTAATGTATCAATACTCATTTTGAAATCATCAAATAAGTTCCTGGAAAAATGCTTAGCTTGGGAAATATATAGATGTTTACATAGTCCCTAACTACAGATGTTTACAAATGAGAGGGATAAATAATCATGAACATTCAGTGGAAAGCATTCTTACAAATTGTTTTCTTTTCCAAGGCTGTTTAAAGAAAATATCATGAAATGGTTTTACTTAAACAATGGGAATTTATCTTACTGCTTTCAGGATGGGAAATTTTCCAAATCATGGTATTCATCGAGGCAATGTTTTCTTCCTGAAAACTGACTGCTGGAGATTTTTGGCTTTTCTGTCTCATAAAAGGAACATGGTGACATCTGCTCATTTCTCCATTTTTTTCTGGATTACCCAGATTTTAGCTTCTTCCTTCCAAGGCTTCTCTCTCTCTCTCTCTTGTCTCTCTCTCTGCCTGTCTGTCTGTCTCTCTCTCTCTCTCCTCTTTATAAAGTTTCTAGAAATAAGATTAAGACCCATCTTGAATCAAGTGGGTCACATCTTAACTGAAGGAGCCTCATCAAATGTCTTCCTTACAATATGTTCACACCTGCAATAATGAATAAACTTTAAGAATGTTGTCTGGGGTGGACACAGTTTCAAAGCACCCCACATGTATATGGATTAGAAGGAATGTGCTCATACATTGGCTGATAAGGGTGGAAAAGGGAAGAGACAGTGATATACACAGATACCTGAGGGAAATATTCTATAAAGAGTGAAAATTAAATGGTGATGTCAAAAATTACACAAATTTAGTAATAGAAAATAATGTGAGTATATTACAGGTAATTTAACATTTTGGCAGTCTTAAAACCTTAATACTCCAATTTTGTATAGAGAGTAAATTTTTAGTACATGACACTAAATGCAGAGAAAATGTGTTGGTATGATAAAACATTTCCTCTATTAGAGAGCAATTAGCTTGGTTATCTCACTTGCATTTCTTATCAAAATTAAAACAAAACAAAAGGAACAACAAAATGTTAATTCAAGGCAATTTCCTTGGACAACATCTGATCACCTGATAACAGCTTGGATAGCATCTCCTCAGACACTGCAGCACTACCTACCTACAAATCTTAGCAGTTAACATTTTCATCCACATTCAATAGTTTCCATGGGAATTATCCTGATAAATGTTATTTTCTCCTTCAAAACACAATTACAATAAGATTATTATGACCAGATACATGCATGTGCTAGACTTTTGCCCAGTTCTGCATCTTTAATCTCCACAGAATAAAAAATATATATATGAAAGACAGGAAGAGAGTAGAAGTTCTCTAAAATGCTATCATGTTTAAGGACAGGAAAACAGAATAGTTACCTGTGGAAAATGTAAAGTAAAAAGGATTGTTTCAGCATAAATTTTCATGTACATATTTAAATCAATGGAGAAATGTAAGAAGAAGCCAGATGTGAAAATTTATTCAGCAGAATATACTTCAAATATTTTTATATCATAGAGCCTTGTTTAGAAATTTAGTTTCTAAGAGTGCTTGCCTGATATGAAAGGAATGACTCCAATAAGTGCATGTCCAACATTATATATAAAAAACTAATCCTTATTTTTTCCTAAACATTCATGTTACATTAAGATGTGAGGTAAATTGGGATTGGATTGAATCTACAATTCAGCTTGTGGATAACTGGTATCTTAAGATTAATTGTTTTGTAATCCATAAAAATGAAGTATATTTCCATTTATATATATCTTCTTTCATTCTATTAAACAATATGCTTTATTTAGCTTCACATACAGAAGTCTTAACAGCATACTCTAGACTTTCTGCAAACAATTTGATCACATTATAAATGGCTTTGTACATTCATTTTATTTTTGAGTTCTGGCAGATTGTTTTTTTTTTACATTGATTTGTATTCAGAACATATACTAAAAGTACTTATTAGAGTATAGAGATTGTTTCTAGGTTCTTTGGATTTTCTATTTACACTTCCAAGCCATGTGTGATTAAAGCTAGTTTTAATTATTCCTCTGAAATTTATGTCATTCTTTTGTTATCCTTCACTGTTGAATGAAATAGACCATGAATATTCTTGATATATATCCACAAATTCTAATAGAAATTGTTCAATGGTTTACCATAAAATAAAACAAATGGAAGTTTCTTCCAGACTTATCTTGTTAGATTAAAGAAATCCTTTCCTCCTTTTAGCTTTCTGAGAATTGTTTATCTAAAAATATCATAACAGTTGTCAAATATTTTTATGCACCCATTGAAATCACCCAAAATTTTTTCTCACTTAACGTAATAATGACCTAGATTACACTTATTCAAAATTTCAATAAATTTGCACTCCTTGAATAAATATAATAATACATGTGTGTGTATATATACTCAAATTGCCAATACTAAAGAGGTGGGTTTCTGGCTCTGAATTCATAAGAACTCTTAATCTATAATTTTCCATTATTACAATGTATTGATTAAGTTTTATATTCAAGTTATATTAGCCTCATGAAATGAAGTAATGATGTTTGTTTGTTTGTTTTTTTAATTCTGGGAACATCTGTAGAACATTATTATTATACTTACAAGAATTCATATGTTTTTTGGTGGAAATATATAGTTTTTTGTCAACAGAGATTCATTAATATAACTTAATGAAATTCTTTATTATTATGTTAATTTTACATCTCTTTATATACTAAGGGAATGATTGAATAGTGTTCAATATCAACTAAATCATTTTGCATTTTGAATGAGCTCTTTATTTAACATCATATGACATATTTTTAGAATGTTTTATATAGAGAAGTTATAGGTTTAGAGAAAAATCATATAAAAATACAGAATTCCCATATATCCCCTTATTATTGACCCTTTGTATTAGTGTGGTACCTTTGTTACAATTAATAAAATAATATTAATAATGTACCATTAACTCTAGTCCATAGTTACATTAGGTGTATTTGCCCTCAAATACCAACCAATTATTTACATTTGTATTAGTGGGGTACATTTAAAGCTTTGTCTCTCTTTTATTTTTATATTATTTTTTATTTTTTAAAAAAAGTGTTTAGATTAGATAAAAGTTACATGAAAAATAGAGGGGATTCCCATATGCCCCATTCCCTACCCCTCGCACAATTTCCCACATTAACAACATCTTTCATTAGTATAGTACATTTGCAACAATTGACAAAAACTTTTTGGAGCATTAACACTAAGTGTGGATTGTAGTTTACATTGTAGTTTACACTCTCTCCCGCATAATTTTGTAAGTTCTGGCAAGATAAATATTGGTCTGCATCTGCCATTGCAATGTCATTAAGGACATATCTGAAGTCTCAAAAATGCTCCCATATTATAACTGTTTTTCCCTCTCCTTCTCCTCATAACCATCATTGACCACATCAATGATATAAGTTATTTCATTGCTGGAATCACAACTGTATAGTAGAATACAAGCAAGTGTACTCTAATTCTTGATTCATTCCTTAATCCTGAAGAATCTCGGATGGAGACTCCCACTCCACCTGTAATTGAGAGGGGGCTTAGATCCCAAGAGGTAGATGGATGGGACTATCTTGCTTGCAGTTAAAGACTCTTTCTGTTCCTAGGGATGGCCATTGGCCACCATCATCACCTTGTCAGTTGTCCTGGGTGAGTCCAGTTAACTGGAAATTAGGTGTTGCAAATGTCTTTGAAAATGAAGCCACCAAAATAATGAAATATTTAAATCTTTGATCCAACTTCAGTTAATTTTTATATAAGGTGTGATATTGTGTTCCTCTCTCATTGTTTTGAATATGGCTATCCAGTTCTCGAAACACTATTTGTTGAATAGACAAATTTCTTCCAGTTGAATGGGCTTGGTGGGCTTGTCAAATATCAGTTGACTGTATTTGTGAGGATCTACAATAGAACTTTCTAATCAGTTCCATTGGACTTTCTGTCAATCCCTGTTACAATACCATGCAGATTTGACCACTGTAGCTGTGTAGTATTTTTTGAAATCTAGTAGTGTGATTCCTCTGATTTCACTTTGCTTTTTCAATATATCTTTGGCTATTTGTGACCTCTTTCTCTTCCAAATAAATTTTGTATTTAAATTTTCTGATCAATAGAAAATATTGTGGCAATTTTTTGGGGGATTGCATTAAATCTGTAAATCACTTTGCACAGAGCAGACATCTTATTGATGCTTAGTCTTCCTATCCATGAATGGGGAATATTCTTCCATTTATTTAGGTCTTCTTTGATTTCCTTTAACAGTTGTGAAGTTTTCTGCATAAAAGTCATTTACATATTTAGTTAAATTTATACCTAGGTATTTGATTATTTTATTTGCTTTTGTAAATGGGATTTTTCTCATGATTTCCTCCTCAGATTGCTAATTATTGGTTTACAGAAATGTTACTTATTTTTTCACATTGATTTTATAACCTGCTATTTTACTGAATGCATTTATAAGCTCTATAATCTTTGTTATAGATTTCTCAGGGCTTTTTATGTATAGGATCATGTCATCTGCATATAGTAAAATTTTTTACTTCTTTTCCAATTTGGATGCTTTTTATATGTTTTTCTTGTCTAAGTACTTGAGCAAGTACTTCTAACTCAATGTTAAATAAGAGCAATGAAAGTGGGCATCCTTTTCTTGTTTCAGATCTTAGAGGGAAAGATTTTAGGATTTCACCATTGAATATGATGTTAGTTGTGTGCTTTTCATATATACTCTTTTCTTGTTGATTAGGTTTCCTTCTATTCCTGCCTTTTGAAGTGTTTTCATCAGGAAACAGTGCTGTATTTTGTCAAATGCTTTTACTGCATCTATAGAGATGATCATGTTTTTTTTTTTTTTTTTTTTTTTTTTACTTTTGGTCTGTTTATGTGGTGTATTGCATTGATTGCTTTTCTTATGTTGATCTATTCTTGCATATCAGGGATAAATCCCACTTAGTCATGTTGTATAATTCATTTGAGGCATTGTTGAATATGATTAGCAAGTATTTTGTTTAGGATTTTGGAATCCAGTTTCATTAAAGAGATTGGTCTACAATTTTCCTTTCTTGTGACATCTTTGGTTTTGGTATTAGAGTGATGTTGGCATCACAGAATGAGTAAGGCAATGTTTCCTCCACTTCTATTTTTTGGAAGAGTTTAAGAAAGATTGGGGTTAGTTATTTTTTGGAATGTTTGGTAAAATTAACCTGTGAAATTGTTTAGTCCTGGGCTTTTCTTAGTTGGAAGATTTTGATAACAACTTTTAACTTGTTACTTGTGATTGGTCTGTTGAGTTTAGCAATTCTTTCTTTCATCAGTGTAGGCTACTTGTGTATTTCTATGAATTTGTCCATTTTCTCCAAATTATCCCTCCTCTTGACATACAATTTTTCAAAGTATCATTTTATGATACTCCTTAATTCAGTGGAATCAGTGGTGCTATCCCCTTCCTCATTTCTTATTTTATGTATTTGCATCTTCTCTCTTTTTTTTCTTTTTTAGTCTATCTAAGAGTTTGACAATTTTATTAATCTTCTCAAAAAACCAGCTTTTGGTATTGTTTATTTTATCGAGTGCTTTATTATTTTTAATTTCATTTAGCTCTGGTCTAATCTTTGTTACTTCCATCTTTGTACTTGCTTTGTGGGTAGTTTGTTGTCCTTTTTCTAATTCTTCCTTATGTGCATTTAGGTCTTTGATTTTAACTCTTTCTTTTCTTTTAAGTAGGCATTTATGTCTATGAATTTCTCTCTCAGCCCTGCTTTTGATGCATCCCATAGGATTTGATACATTGTGTTGTTATTTTGGTTCATTTCAAGGTAGTTATTTATTTCTGTTGGAATTTTCTTCTTGACCTAGTGATTGTCAAATAGTGAATTGTTTTACTTCCATATTGTTGTACGTAATCTGTTTCTCTGTCCCTTACTGATTTCCATCTTCATTCCATTGTGGTCAGAGCAATTTTGTTGTATAATTTCAACTTTCTGAATTTAATGAGAGTTAGTCTGTAGCCAAGCATGTGTTCTATCCTGGAGAATGATCCATGTGCACTTGAGAAGAATGTATACCCTGCTGTATTTGGATGTAATGCTCTCTATATGTGTCTATTAGTTCCATATCCTCTAATGTATTATTCAAGATATCTGTTTCTTTATGGATTTTCTTTTGAGATTTTCTGTATAAAGGTGAAAATTAAATTCCTCCACTATAGTTGCAGAGGCACTCCTTTTTCTTCCCTATTTTCCCAATGTTTGTCTCATATATTTTTAGGTGCCCTGATTAGGTGCACATATATTTATGATTGGTCTTTTTTCTTGACAGGTTACCCCCTTTATTATTATGTAGTGTTTTACTGTGCCTCTTCAATAGTTTTGCATTTAAAGTGAGTTTCTTGTAGACAACATATAGATGGGTCATATTTCCTTATCCAGTCTGTCTATATGTGTCTCTTGATTGGAGTGTTCTATCCAATAACATTCAATGTTATTACTCTCAAGGAATTACTTACATTAACCATATTTTCTTTAGGTTTATATATGCCATATATTCTTTTTATTTCTCTTTTTACCAGTTCAGTAATTCTTACACTCTCCTCCAACTCTCTCTCTCTCCTGTTTTTTGCTTTCAACCTGCAGAACTCCCTATAGTATTTCTTGAAGGACAGGTTTCTTATTGACAAACTATCTTAATTTCAAATTATTTGTGAATAGTTTGAAATCTCCCTCATTTTTTTAATGTCAGCTTTGATCGATAGAGAATTCTTGGCTGGAAGTTTTTACCTTTAGCTCCTTTACTGTGCCATATCACTGCATTCATACCACCATGGTTTCAGATTAGAAATCATCCCTAATCTCATCAAGCTTCCTACATTTATGATGGATTTCTAATATCTTGCTGCTTTCAGCATCCTCTCTTTGTCTTGAGCATTGTACAATTTGACAAGTACATATCTTGGGGTAAGCCTGTTGTGATTTATACATTTTTAGGTGCACTGCACTTTTTGGACATATCTCTCAATAGAGTTGGGAAATTTTCAGCCATTATTTGCTAAAATACTCCTGCACCCTTTACCCTCTCTTCTCCTTCTGGGTTGCCAGGCAAAAAATGTATTATCTTGCAAAACTGTCCCTCAAAATAAGGTAAGGTTTAAAATATTCACAGATAAACAGAAACAGAAGGAGTAGGTCTAGTAAGACTTGGCCTACAAGAATTACAAAAGGTAGATCTGTAGGTTGCTAGGAAAATATAGGTGAGAGTGGCTTGCAGAAATGGGAAGAAATGAATATCATCAGTAAATCAGTAAGGGTAACTAAAAGGATAAATACAAAGAATACAATTGAACAAGAAAATGATATATTTTTTCATAATATATGTGAAAAATATAAAGTAGTAAAGGGAGACAAAAAACATAAATAGGGAAACACAGTGAGGGGGGAAGAGAGAACATGCATGCTAGTGAACGAAAATTGATGTTTTTTTCAAATTAGTGAAATTATAGATGTAGTTTGTATAATATCAAACCCAAGGTAACCACAATGAAAGTATTTTAAAAATATGTAGTCCCAGAAATAGTAAAGGTATCAGTCAGATACAGCACAAAAGCTCAACTATACAGAAAAAGAGGAAGCAATAAAGGGAAAAAGACAAAAAATATAACACATAAAACCAAAGGAGTATATAGCTGAAGTAAGTAATGCCTTAATAGTAATAACACTGAAATTTAATGAAATAAACTTATCACTCATAAGATGAAAGTTGAACATATTCATATGCCTTAGAGGCATGCCACTACCCATGCATCACCCCTCACTGACACCCTGCAACAGTTATCTGCCCCTGCCACTGTTGTGACCCTTCTTTGATATAAACAATTTCCTAAAATGAAGCCAACAAAATAACCAAATTATATTATAAAAAATGAATAATAATTTTAAAAATAACCAAAAAATTACAAAAAATTAAAAATTTTGAAAAAAAATGATCATTTTGTCTTGCATCACTGTAGCTTTTGTTGTCTTATATGTACAGTGATATGTTCTTCCCTGTATTCCCTTAGTGTCTTATTGTCTTCATTTTATCTTCAAAGCAGCTTTAGGGTACAGAAAAATTACCTAGAGAATATAGGGGAACCCCATATAATAAAAAACCTCCCCATTTTCTCCTCTCTTATTATTTACATTTTACAATGGATGGTATATTTGTTATAATCAATGTATAAATATTTAAACATTGCTACTAACCATGATCAATGGTTTACATATGGTTTATATTTTGGAGCATACACTTTTTTAGGTTTTTGACAAAATTTTAAATGGCCTATAGCCATTATTACAAGAACATGCTGAACAATTCTTATACCATAAAAACACCCTACCTTTCCATCCATCTGCCCAATGGGATCTAAGATCCCTCTCAATTAGAAGCAGAGTGAGCATCACCATTCCAAAATAATCAAGATTGGAGAACAAACAATGGATAAAGTTGACTTATCATTATTCTCCTATTGTATTATTATTCTAGCAATGGAAGAACTTTTATCATTGATGTAAAGGCAGTGGCCACCATGGGTTCTGAGGGATGGGGAAGGGAAGGATATGTATAGTATGGGTGAAAATTTTTTCCATATATTGGAGTTGTCCTGCATGACATTGCAATGATGGCCATTGTATATTTTGTATTTTGTCATTACCTACAAAAATCGTGTGGGGCAGAGTGTAAAGTATAATGTAAATTGTAGTCCATGGTTAGTAGAAATGCTTAAATATGTGTTCATCAACTGTAACAAATGTACCACACTAATGAAGGATGTTGTTAATGTGTAAAAGTGTGGGAGGGGAAGGTTATGGGGCATATGGGTATACCTTATATTTCTATGTTACATTTATATAATCTAAAGCTTCTTTAAAAATAAAAATATGATTAAAAACCAAAGGTTGGCAGAATGGATAAATACCATGCTCAAATTATGTGTTATTTGCAAGATACTTACTTTAGACCTAAAGCCATAAAAAAGTTGAAAGTGAAGGCATGGTAAAATATGTTCAATGCAAACAGTACCAAAAAAGACTTGGCATAACTGTACAAATATCAGGCAAAATAAAGTTTAAGGCAAAATCCGTAATATGAGACAATGAAGGTCACTCTATGTTTTTTTTTAAAAAATAATTCATCAAGTGGAAATAACAGTCATATATTTTTATGAACCTAAACATCGTGCCACCAAATTACATGATGCATACCCTGGTAAAGGTGAAGGGATAAACATACACTCCTACATTATTAATTGAAGACTTACCTACACAACTCTCAACAATAAATAGATGATCTGGACAGAAGATGAATAAGGAAATAGAGAACTTGAATAATATGATAACTGAACAAGACATAAGAAATATACAGAACTTTGCCCCCCAAATAAAACAGCAGGCTATGCATGCTTCTCAAGTGCACATGGATAATTTTCCAGGATAGACCACATGTTGGATTTCAAACCAAATCTCAATAAATTTAGAAAGAGGAATCATACAAAGCACCTATTTTGTCAAAGATGGAATGAAGTTAGAAATAAATAACATGTGGATAACTGGAAAATCTACAAATATATATGGAAGTTAAATAATATTCTCTTAAACAATTAATTGGTCAAAGAAATAATTGTAAGGAAAATCAGTAAATACTTTGAGATGAACAAAAAATAAGAACAGAACATATCAAAATTTATGGGATGTAGGGGAAGCAGTGCTGAGATAAAAATTTATAGCCCTAAACCCTTACATTAAAAAAGAATAAAGAACTAAATTCAAAGACCTAACTACACACCTGGAAGAAATAGAAAAATAACAGCAAACTATCCCCCAGGAAAGCAGAAGGAAAAAAATAACAAGGATTAGAGAAAAATAAATGAAATTGAGAATAAAACCAAGAGACTCCACAACCCAAATTTGGTTCTTTCAAAAGAACAATTTCATTGACAAACTGTCAGCTGGATTGATAAAGAGAAAGAGAAGATAAATATAAATACAATTCAAAATAAGAGGATGAACATCACTACTGGTAACAAAGAATTAAAATGGATCACAAGAGAAAACTATGAACAAGTGTATTCCAACAAATTAGACAATCCAAATTAAATGGGCTTGTTCATATAAGCAAACTAAAAACTAACATTGACTCTAAAATAAATAGAAGAATTCAAGAGACCAATTACAAGTAAATTTGAATGTAACATAAAAATCTTCCCCAAAAGAAAAACCCAGGACCACATGGCTTTAAAGTTGAATTCTATGAATCATTCCAAGGATAACTAATATGAATCCTGCTTAAACATCTTCAAAAAATTGAGGAGGAGGGAACATTACTTAACTCATTCTTTGAGGCCAATATTACCATAATATTAAAGCCAGATATAGTTATTACAAGAAAAGAAAATTACAGACCAATTTCACTTAAGAATATAGATATAAAAATCCTCAAAAAATCTTACAAATTTAATCTAAAATCATATCCAAACAATTAAACATTGTGATAAATTGGCTTTTTCCCCAGGTATACAAGGGTGTTCAACATAAGAAAATGAATTAATATAATACACCACATCAAATATAAGAAGAGGGAAACACACAATCATCTCAATTGAGACAAATGTAATATTTTTATTTTTTTATTTTATTGAAATGTATCATTCATATATAGATATACATAATAATTGGATAGTAAAAGTTGTGAACTTATAAAATAAACATGCGTAACATCATTCAGAGATCCCATATATCATTCAGAGATCGACCCTGCATTATTGTGAAACATTTGTTACAACAATGCAAGAATATCACAGAATATCATTATAACGTATAGTCTGTATCTTATATTTGGTGCATTTTCCCCCCCAACACATCCTATTGGTACTGGCTTCTTTGCACCAAGAACAGAAAAATAACTTAACTCAATATTTCAGAGGGAAACATGAGTCACAGTTCCTCTACGGTTCAGTAAACCTTCAGGGCATCCTCCATTCGATTTCAAAGCCTGAGAGTCATTCTTAGGATGATGGTCTCTTCTTCCTGAGGCCACATGGGGACCCACCCTTTCTGCAAGTTTGCTTAATAGCCATTTTCTTGATTCCACCCTTATTAAGCATCTGGGTGGTGACCAATCTCTGGACCTCACTCTCCAAGAGCATTGGGATGATTGTCACACTTTACCCAATCTTTCAGTTAGAGACTTATCCCCCCTAGTACAGTGAATTGAAGACAACATTCCCCCTAACCTTTGGCATAAAGGCTCAACCCTCTCAGAACAATGAGTTGACCACCTGGCCTTGCCTAACCTTTGGCATACAGGCTCAACCTTCTCAAAGCAATGAGTTGACCACCTGGTCGTCCTTAATCCATGGACGACAGGCCCACCCCTCTCAAACCTATGGGGTGTTGACCTTATCTGCCCCTAATCATTGAGGAATGTGCTTCACCCACTTTGTACTTTGGGTGGCCAAACTCTCCCTGAACATCAGGTGAGATCATCCACCCTCTTAAACTGCTGGAGCAAAATCACCCTCTCTTAACACATGGGTGGGGTTCCTCCCTTGGCCAAAGGTGATGTCTTAATTCCAGATGTCAGTTTCCATGGTTTTCCTCTTAAAACTGTTTCCCCTTCCATCTCTCCCATCAATGTCTTCTTTTTCCACGTTGACAGTGGTTTTGTTCATACCGCCCTCTCAAAAAGTTTGTTGATTTAGCATGCAGGAAGCAGGGACCCAGACATCAGACTGTAAGTCTTTCCACAAGTCTTGCCTAAAAAACTGAATTTTCAATCCTGATCTCAAGATCCAAGTTTATTTAAGTCCTCAAATGGGGCACTATGATCTGGGAGCTTGATTTTCAGAGGCTTGGAATATAAGGAATCAGTTTCTGATTTCTTTATGTGCAACAATTCAGTCTTCAGCTTATCTCACTTAGCTAGCAATTTGCTAAAAGATTCAAGGAGAAGTCAAGCTGCATTTTTGGAGTTTACCTTGGAAAATTCTTCCGGTAAATGCCCGGCTCACCATTTTCAAATTCTGCCTTCCATACAACACCAGGAGTTAATCTTGCCAAGTTCTCTGCAACTTTAAAACACGGATCATCTTTCTTCCAGTCTTAAATAATAGTTTCATCATTTATTTCTAAGTCATCATAATAGTCTCTTTAAAGTCCATATTACTATCAACAGTCTCTTCAAAGCACTCTATGTCTTTTCTACCAAACATTTCACAATTCTTCCAAAAAATACCCCTTACCCATTTATAAAACCATTCCAGCATTTTGGTAATTGCAAAAGTACAACCTTATTCTCCAGTACCAAATTCTGTATTATTCAGCCAAAGGGGTTCTGGTGCAAAATGCAAAAATTCTTTTAGCTTTTACAAAGGATATTTATTTTGGGTAGAAGCTCACTCTTATCAGGCCATAAAGCATAAGTTACTTCCCTCACCAAAGTCTATTGCCAAGTGTTGGGGCAAGATAGCTGCTGATGTCTGCCAAGAGTTCAGGCTTATTGGGTTCATCTCTTCCCATGGCTCTTTTTCTCTTGAGGCTCAGTTGCTGTTCTCTCTCCACAAGGCCATCTGTATACTATCAGGCACATGGCTCATCTCTTTTCCCAAGGCCTTCTTTCTTTCTTCAAGATCAAGCTTTTCTGTGTGCCTACTTCCCAGGGCTCCAGCTCAAAACCTCAGCATGAAGACTCCAAATCTGTCTTTTGCCATGTCTTTTATCTGTGAGTCCCTACCCACCAAGCGGCAGGAACTCAATGCCTTACTGCCATGCCCC
This sequence comes from Tolypeutes matacus, assembly GCA_026826555.1. Taxonomy (NCBI): domain Eukaryota; kingdom Metazoa; phylum Chordata; class Mammalia; order Cingulata; family Chlamyphoridae; genus Tolypeutes; species Tolypeutes matacus. Next base: position 3,263,198 of record JAKSZT010054267.1, on the reverse strand, counting down.
AATCAAAGTCCTAATCATAATTTGATTAATTAAAAGTGATACCACTGACAGACCAGTTTACAAACATAACCCAATAACTATTTTTGGAATTCATAAACAATGCAAAACTGCTATGATGTGTAAGCTTTTACTCCAAATAAATTCCCACTATAAAGCTTACAGATTTCTTGTACTTTGCATCAGCAGCCCTTTGGCAGTCTGAGACACAACCCCTCTTATTAACACAATCTATTAGTATTGTACATTTGTCATAGTTCATGAGAGGACACTCTCATATTTTAACTACAGTCCACCTTCTACCATATATTTCACTGTGTTATATAGTCTCATGCCATGTACATTCTATCCAAAGTGTACATTCAGTGGTTCTCAGTTTCATCACTGAGTTTAATTCACACTGAATTTTAAGGGAGCAGTTCAGTAGGATTAAATATGCATTGAAATATTTATATATTTTGAATGAGCTCATTTTTATTCAATATGATACAATATATCCTTTTGTGGTCATTAATCCCAAGAAAAATAACATTTTCAAACAACCAATAAAGGCCCAGGAAATTTTTTTTAACATTCCATCATGTATAATTTTATCATTGTGCTTGATTTCATAGGATCAATTTTAATGATCCTGAGTTCCTTTGTCTTCTTTGGTATACATTTAGAAAACATATTATGTAAGCTCAATAATTATCTTGTTTATTTCTGTATTTAATTATAAAATATGAAATGTGACTGAACTCATATTGAATTATTAATTTAAAGATGTTTATCCCTTTTGCTCATTTTATTGTTGAATACAATTATTTCATACATGAAAGTAGATTGATTAGCTCTGACATTTAGATCCAATTCTCCATTTCCACATCAGAGGTAATATTTGATCAAGTTTGATATAATTTAGAGCAGAGAATTTCCAATGTTCACTACAGTAGAAAGTAAACAATTATAATTGCATGATGTAAAAGAAACATGAGATGGGATGGAGAAATATGCAGCTGAGAGAATGGAACTTATGTTTTACTGGAACATAAATTCAGAAAAGAAAGAAAAAAGAAATTATGATTTCAAGTACTTTATGTCTACTTCTTCGGATAAATGACATCTATTTTTTATGTACCTTTTTCTTTTTAAGTTTGAGATTTCTTTAATTTGGTAAATAGCATCTTCACCCAAGATGAAGATAGAAGGTTCCAAATATTAAGAAATGGATGAGTACAATAGATGAAAGTATTTAAGAATGAACAGCTTTTGCTTTATTTGGATTCTGAGGTCCACAGATGTGCAATGATTTGTTCATAGTCACAAAAAGCAACATTAATACCTGTATAGATATTGATATTGCCCACACATCAGCATGCTTCAGGGAGTAATTCATTTCTTTTCATCCAATTGTTTAAAATTCAGGTAAAATTCTTTCATTGAAATAAACATGAACTATACTGAGAATGGGTTTATGGGAAATAAAGTTTCCAATTTCCATTTTCCTTGAAGTTATGAAATTAAAATTTAAGTGTCTACACCAAAAAACAGATAACCTAATATATAAATATAAAGTCTTATATTAGAAGTGATGTTGTTTGTAGAATTTATGGTCATTTAATATAAAATAATCTTCAATGGAAAATTTTTCTCATTCCATTGTTTCTGTGGAAAACAAAAATAGGTAAAACCTAGGATTTACTTCAAGAAAATTCTAAAGTATTTTTGTAGGAATTCTTTTTAAACATTTATTAGTCCCTCATTTTTAAAATATAACACTGGATTTAATTGAAAAAGGATATATTAATTCAAAAATATTTCAAAGTGTGCCTTGCTTTAGTAACTATGCTCCTCATAGTTTTGCTTTCTTTTCTTAGATATTTCACAACTTTCTGTGGGAAAGAACAGATGGGTTAGATTTAATTACATGATTGATGTAATGGACTTGGGTTATATGCAAACACCTTCCAATTGTTAATTATTGTTGTATATGTATTTGTACCCTATATTTTAAAATGTTCTTAGTAGAGTATACAAATGCTCAATTCAAACCTTTGTTGGTATATTAATTATTGTGTGGGTCTAAAACATAGCAGAGGAGAATACAGGCATAGTAGTGGAATACCTATGAATACTTTGTGAAAGTAGTCAACTGTATTTGAGAAATTCAGGTCTTATTTATAGTGTCTTCATAAATGTGACTGGTATTTCTGAGGATTTAATATACACATAAAGCAGTGTAGCAGTTTGATACTATCTATGATATCCAAAAAAGATATATTAAGTATGTTGGTAAACTGGTTTGTTCCTCTGGGCATGATACCTTTGATTGTATTAGACTCAGCTGAGATATCTTTGATTAAATTATATTATGATTAGGGCTTTGATCTGACCAAGTCAAACTTGACTGAGTATAACAGTCCAAGCCACATTGGTGGGTTATATAACTGGACATTCACTCCAGGAGAACACAGAAGCAGGTACACAAGAAAAGAGAGAGAAATCCATACCATGGAAGAAGATCCAGAGGTCCCAGGAATAGAGATGAGCCATTTGGCTGATTATTTGCATTACTGAAAAAGCACCAGAAAGAGAAAAATGCCCTATGTCAGCCTATAGCTGAGATCAGAAGAAGCTGTGACCACAGAGCCTTATGAGGAGGAAGGAAAGCTGAACACTCACAGACATCAGCAAAGATCTTTGGTGAGATATACCTCTTATAGTACCTGTGTCAGACTCTTTAGGGCATTGTAATTGTAACTTTTTGCCCCAAATAAATACCCTTTATAAAAACCAAAAGATTTTTGGTGCTTTTCATCAACACACCTTTGGTTGAATAATACAGAATTTGGTACTGAGAAGTTGGGATGATTTTTGCAATTACCAAAATATTGGAATAGTTTTATAAAAGGCTAAGGGTTTTTTTGGAGGAATTGTGAGATGCTTAATAGAATACACTTAGACTGCTTTGAAGAGACTGTTGATAGGAATATGGACACTAAAGAGACTTTTGATGAGGCCTTAGAAGAACATGATGAAACTTTTATTGAAAAGTGGAGGAAAAGTGATCCATATTTTAAAGTTACAAAAAACATAGCAAGATTGACTCCTGATGTTCAATGGAATGCAGAATTTGAAAATTCTTAACTTGGATATTTAGCAAAGGAGATTTCCAAGCAAAATGTGGAAAATGATGCCTGGCTTTTCCTTGCAGTTTGTAACAAACTGTTAGAGGAAAGAGATAAACTGTAAACTGAATTATTGGGCACAAAGATACCAGAAGCTGATTCCAGAAATTCCAAGCCTCTGGAAATCAAGCTCCCAGACAAAAGTGCCCCATCTAAGGAATTAACTAAACATAGAACCTGTAAGTCAGGATTGACAATGCAGTTATCTGGAAAAGACTTGTGGAAAGTCTTACTGCCTGGTGGTTTGGACCCATGCTTCCTGTATGCTAAACCAACAATCTTTTTGTGAAACTTGTCTGAACAAATCCACTGTCAGCCTGGAGTAAAAGAGACATGGAAGGGAGAGATGGAATGGAAGACAGATTTCAGAAGAAAAACAGGGAAGCTGAGGTTTGGAATCAAGTCATCTCCTTGGGCCAAAATGTGAAGCCCACCCATGTTTACATAGAGGGTGAGTTTGCCTTGCATTTGAAGAGGGTTTATGTTCCAGCCTGCTGTACAGGGAGATTTTACCACCTCAGGCTACAGAGAGGGTGGGGCATATTCCCCAAGGGTTGAGCAGAATGAGGTTGACACTCCATAAATCTGAGAGGAGTGGGCTGTCTTCTACAGAATAGAGAAGGCTAGCTTGCAAACTCCTTGCTCTGAGAGGGTTGGACGTGAATGCCAGAGATTAGGGAGAATGTTGCCTCCACCTCATTTTAATATGCAGATTGAAACTCTATTGCAGAGATTGGAAAAAATCTGGCCATCACCCCAACATTCTTGGAGGTTATGGTCTGGAGCTCAGTCACCACCCACATGCTTGATGTGGATGGAAACAAGAAAATGGCCACTGAACCTAATTAAAAAGTGAACCCATATGAGGCACCATGTATGGGAAGGAACAATCATCTGAGGAATAACTCTCAGATTTTGAAATCTACTGAAGCATGCCCCACAGGTTTTTGAAATTTTTGGAAACTCATGATTGATGTTTCCCTCCCAAAATCTCCTTATGTCAATGCAAATGTTTATCCTATATCTGTACCTTTGCATACTAGAAGCAGATAAATCATTTTATTAGTTTCACAAGTCTACAGCCAGAGGGGAATTTGCCCCGAGACAAAATGTGTTACTTTAAACTGATTGTGGTGTGATTTTGTACATAATATTGTTTCTGATTTAATGTTTGTTTGTTTTTTAATATTGCAATTTCTTTTTAATTTTTTGGAATTCAGAGAGTAGAGTGTGGCAGTTTGGTATTATATATGATTTACAAAAAGAGATATTGATTATGTTTGTAAACTGGTCTGTTCCTTTCGATGTGATATTCTTTGATTGTATTAGATTCAGCAGAGATGTCTTTGATTAAATTATATTTACTTTAGGGATTTGATTTGACCACATCAGTAGAGAGTAACAGTCCCCACATCCTTGGTGTTCTATATAAACCGACATTTACTCAAGGAGAATATAAAAGCAGATACACAAGAAAAGAGAGTTAGCTCCAAAGTCACAGAAGAGGATCCTCAGGCCCCTGGTTGACAGATGAGCTATTCACCTGATAATTTGCATCACTGAGAAAGCCTCAGGAAGAGAGAGGAGCCCTATGTCGGATCAGAAGGAGGTGGGACCTCAGAGCATTAAGAGGAAGATGGAAGGCTGACCCCTCACAGACATAGGAAACCACATTTAGTGAGAAATTACCTCTTATTATACCTTGAGTTGGACTCTTTAGGGCCTTGTAATTGTAAGCTTCTACACTAAATTAACACTTTATAAAACCAATAGATTTCTAGTACTTTGCATCTGTACCCTTTTATTGAGTAATACAAGCAGTTATAACTCTAACACAAGAGAAAACTCAATGAATGTTAGTTTTATAACATATAATCACAAGTACCTTAAAATAAACACTGCCCCAAAATAACCTTCCCAGTATCCTATATACCTCCAGATATTTCATCCTGTAACCAAGCTCAGTTCTTAAGAATGATATAGATCTCTCTGTCCCCAAATATGTAGGGGCATAATTTAGGGAGGATTTGGGATTAGAATGCTCAGAGACCTTTGATAAAATGCTTACAATTATATAAATATGTATACAAATAGCAATGGTGATCTTATTTCACCATGAAATATGCCATGGACCTTTCTTTATATAGAAAGAGAAATTGCTGTACACACACACACATACATATATTATAGATTGCAATATATTTACATAATTTATATTATATATTGTTTACATATACATGTATACTATAATGATTGTTATATTTCTGTTTATTTTAAAATAATATGTGCCTTGATAGTCAATAAATTTATGAAATCTTTCATATAGTTCATTAAATAACATATGTTTATCCTTATATAGGTTTATAATTTGTGTATTTGATTATACCCCCAGGATAATAAAACTACATGTTATGGAACAGTTCTCACTCCTCATAATACAAATCCATAAAATTCAAAACTCATCCTCTTATTTTGAAACATTTGGTGCATCCTATGAACCTGGCATGGTGCCAAAAGTTTTAAACAATTTACTTTATACTCACAAAACTTGTAACATACATCCTTTCATTATCCCCATTTTGATGAAGAAACAGAGGATAGAAAAATTAAATAACATATCTGAACTCACTAATTAAGTAACCAAGCCCGAAGGACATGCACTCTCTCTGGATCCAGTGCAGCAGCTGTTCTGCACTGGGATTTCACATCTACAATTTTCCATTTCTCAGGTAGAGTTAACCAAGGCTGGTAAATGAAGCCTTCTTTGACTGATTATTTGTGTGTGTGTGTGTTTCCAAGGGAACAAACTTGCTTAATTTGGGCATTTGAAGGACAATGGAATAATTGTTCATGTCCTACCTCAGGGAACAGAGGGGCAGATAAGGGACATTTTCTCTGAAGACAGAGAATGTAGAATTGTAAATTGTCTCAAGCCTAGGTGGTAGAGAATTTCTTATTCTATTTAACCTTTTTAGATTGTTGCTAATATATAGCCCTGACAGCAAAGTAAAATGAGTGTCTGGAAAATTTTCTGTACAACAATACATTTTTCAGAAATAGATTTCTGGTGATATCATAAGGCAAAATATAAAAGGTAAGTTAGTCTGTAACTAGTATTTTTTAATATAGCATTTAGTTTTAAGATAAATAATACAACTAAATAATAGGCATGATGAGTATGTTATTCTTATGTGAGTAGAAAATTTATGCATTATTAACAGAGATAAAAGAAATGCTAATTAATGAGCAATTCTAATCTCTGCATCAGAATAATCATAAGTGAAATTGACCAGCTGTTTTTCTATTTAAACATGGATCTGATGTCATATATCCTACAGAGATTCAATAAAAAAGAATTGTCAAAAACAATGTATGAATTATAAATTGTATATTCTTAATATGTAAACAATGAAATGGTTTACATTGAAATGGTTTAATGTAACCATTAAAATGGAGAGTTGAAGATATTATTATAAATTAATATATTTATTTGACTGTAGATTCATATTAGAAATAATTTAAAAATCCTTTAATGCAAGTCTTTTTAAATCTATTTACAAAGAATACGCTTATTGCTTATTCTTCCCTCTTTACCAACAATAACTTGATATATGATGAATATTTTTGTTTTTATCAATGCATGCTAAAGTGTAATTTGATGTATTCACATGGGAAAACTACATATTAGGCAAAATATATCCTTAAGCACCAGGGATGTTATATATAAATGAGTGAATATATGATAGATTTGTTATACACACATGTTTAAAAAGGTACAGTTAACTAGTTGAGATAAATATGGATGGACCTATGAGTCCTTCATTTTTTAACATCCTACTAGATACTTCAAAAGAATAAACTAAGTATTGAAACATAGTTTTTTTAAAAAGTATTAAAAAGTACTAATGACAAAGTAATGTATTGATGAAAAAAGGAAACTTTTCACCAAATTGTGGATCAATATATGAAATAGCATTTGTAAAAATCACTAGAATGACATAAGGTAATATTGTATGTTAATAATAAAACCACAGTGTTATGTCAACTGCCTTACATATGGATTTGTCCTTTAGTGTGCATGGACAAAAAAAAATATTCATTCCTTGAAGGCTTCCTACTCTGGAGAATCATATATTAAGTTATTGTTGGTAAAGAAGGAGGAATAGGCAATCAGATATAATCCAAATGCCAACATTCTTATTGACTGAAAAAAAAAAATCTCTTGATGGTTATGCAAAACCATTTTGTAGGAGGAAAAACATCAAATTAATAAATGACTTTGGATTATATATTCCTTATATCTTCTCTAGTTTGCATCAGCTATTCTGTTTTAGACATTTATGTCACTGATTTAGAATGATCCACTCCATTCAATCTATATATTTTTATACTTAATGAAACAATTAAATTTAGGAAAAACAAAATTAATGCACTTTCAGGAATCTAACATCCTTGTGTGTCTGCTATGATTTTCTCTTTGAACCATTTTTATCTTCTCCATCCAATAATTGAGAATAAGCTATGCAGTTTCACAAACACTGGTAGTAAAGACAAAATGTATGAGAAAATTCCAACTGAATCATGAGTCCAGGGTTTTTATTTCATTAATTGAGTTGACTTGTTAGAAGAAAATGTTTCAAAAGTTTAAACAAGTACTCAATTTTCAAAGAAGTGAAAGAAAAATATGAAACAAACATGATCCTTATTGTTATTTTAACAACAATATATATTTAATAATTTAATTATATTTATTTTAAAGTACTATAATATGAAAGTTAGAAAACCCAACTTGGAAATAAATATTACAATATTTAAATATAATTATTCATATATTTTTAGCAGTGAGTTACTTCTTTGACTTTAAGTCAAAGTATTCCACAGTACTTTGCACTAATTTGTTAATCAGTTATTTTGTATTCTGTGCATATGTGTCAAGAACTAGTAACTGATATATAACACTCCTTGAAATAACTTAATGTAATGCAATATTCTCATAATCAAAAGCTCATACTTCCTATGGGGTCAATATCATTTACAAGGAATTGTATGGAAATTCCTAGATGTAGTATCACAAAAAAGTGGCATGCTTCCAACCATCAAAAGCAAGTGACTATAAAGCAACCAGAGACTCTGACTTCACTTTTTGAAGAATGAGGCTAATCATTTTCTATGTTGAGTGAAATGTAATTTTTGATGTTGTCATTATAGATGTGCTTTATATGATCCAGTTTTAGAAGAACACCTTAAACAATATTATGCCAGTATATTAGCAAAGTTAACCAATAAATTCACTTCATTTTGATTTCCACAAAATAACATGTGAATAAGTCAAGGGTCTCTTGATTTATCTCCTTCAGAATAGTTTATTACCTCCTTTATTTCCCTTACTCTACAGGATTAAGCATAGATGGAGAATATCACCAAATGCTTTTGCTAAATTACATTACTAAGTGCAGTTTTTGATTGTTCATTTGCTCCATGTTTTCTGCAATTTGTCATTTTGTCAAGATTCTTTTGAGTATGTTGAGTCAAATTACTGAAACTCCTATAGCAGTCATCTTTTCCTCTGTGGATGGTCTTACGTTTTATGCTTTGAATTTCAAGGACATAAAGACAAACTTACCCATCTTGACTTCAAAATAAAGAATACTTTAACAAGACTATGATTTTAAAGGCCACATTAGGTAAAATGGTGAGGCAAAGGAGCAGAGATCCTGGAAATATTTAGATATAATTGTGGTCCTGGTTATTTAATTGCTGAATAAATATGCATATTACTTGATCTCTGAAAATCAAACTTACCTTTTGAAAAGAAGAAGAGTAATCCCTAGATCAGTTACTAAGTTAAGAGGGCATAAGTAAAACAACTAACACATTCCATATAAGTGGATAGAGGATCATGTATGATTGCTATCTCATTTATTCAAACTCTAGTACTTACACATCTGGACTAATCAAAACCAGAGAATGTCTTAAAGTATCTGCACTGAATAATACATATAGTGAGATATAGATGTTGATAGTAAATTAATGTAGTTATTGTGAAAAATAGAGATATATAGGGATAGATGATAGAGGGGGAGAAATTTTAATGTGTTGAATGATTTTTTTAAATTTTATAATCAAATTCTAATTATTATAACAATCAAAACTTCAAGGAGTATAAATCTGTGTCCTTAATTTATGAGAGTATACTACCTTGGTAATTTTTTTTAAACTATTTTACATCATCATTCAAAGATATTGCCATGATATTGAGAACCATTATGTGGTAGAGATAAGAACTGAAGACAATTAAATCATGTAATATATATCATTGTACAACCATGGGTGAGAATGAAGCTAGACATTGTAAAATTTAGTCCCAATTTGTGGAGGGACTGAAAGATTTTTGTTTTTGTTTTTGTTTGTTTCTTTTTCTAATTTATCCAGGATAATGACTTAAGAAGTATAGAATGGGGAGATGGACCAATCAGACAACTGAAATTAACTTTGTTCTCCTGGGGCTATTTCAACACATTAAAGTCCCCAATCTTCTCTTCTCTGTAATTTTCTTGGTGTTTCTTGTAACACTTGTCAGCAATATTATTATGATGATTCTCATTTGGTTGGACTCTCGACTCCATACACCTATGTACTTCCTTCTCAGCCAACTTTCCATCATGGACCTCTTGTATAGCTCTACTATTGTTCCCAAGATAGCCACTGATTTCCTCTCTGCTAAGAATAATATATCTTTTATTAACTGTGGATTTCAGCTCATCATCTTCACCACACTTTTTGGATCAGAGTGCCTTCTCCTGGCAGTCATGGCTTATGACCGCTATGTGGCTATATGCCACCCTCTCCGTTACTCCATTCTCATGCACCCTAAAGTCTGTGCCTTCATGGTAGCTGGTACCTGGTTGGGTGCTTTGTTCAATGCCTTAGTCCATGTCATGTATACTCTAAATCTCCCCTACTGTACCTCCCGGGAAATCCATCACTTCTTTTGTGAGATCCCAGCTCTCCTGAAACTAGTTTGTGCTGATACATCTCTTTATGAAAAAGGGCTTTTTATTAGTGGTGTTGTGTTCTTCCTCATTCCAATATCTGCCATTATGGCTTCCTATGGACAGATACTCGCTACAGTTTTGCGATTAGGATCAAATTTAGGGAGGAGAAAGACTTTGGCAACATGTTCCTCCCATATGATGGTGGTGTCTCTCTTCTATGGAACAGCCATCATTAAGTACTTTCTGCCCAAATCCTATCATACAGCCGAACTGGATGAAGTAATATCTGTCTTCTACACTATCCTCACTCCCATGCTCAACCCCCTCATCTACAGTCTTAGAAACAAAGACGTGGCTGGAGCCCTCAGGAAAGTTCTGAGAAGGTAAACATTCTTAAAAATCGATATCATTATAGAATAAAACATGGATGAATGGACCTCATACATACCACGAGATTACCGTGACAGAGAGAGACAACATAAGCAACAAAACGATTAGTTTTCTGGAACAAGTCACGGACAAATTCCTTCAACATGCTCTGGTAAAATTGTCATGGATCAAATCACTCCTTCCTGCTGAGCCTCATCTGAGCTTCACAGAATATTAAGCAGATTGCTTTATGTCAGAAGACACCTAGAATGTGTGGTTGCTAGCAAACAATAGGGAGGACAAATATCTCTTCAGATTAAACAAGAATGAAAATGCTAAGTAGAGGCAATATTGTCACTATGCTGAATTTTATACTTACTCTTCCAAAATTTCATTATTATAATATTTTATCATCATTGAAATATAAACATTAAACACTGGAGAGGCTTCCAAACATTAGCCACCCTCTTTAACTGTACCTTTTGGCTGTGTTTATTAACCATGACTCTGTATATACTCAGTTTATTGTGGCCTTTATAATAATAGCTTTACTATTTCTAGAGGAATAACTCATGAAATTTAGCTGCAGGGTGATAATTTAATAATCATGGTTCTAATTTTGATAAATATTATGGATTGAATTTTATATTTGTCCCTCAATAAGATATGTTCAACTACTAATCTACAGTCTCAATTCATTTAGATCTAGAATTTTTGTGAATAATAAAAGTAATGATGAGGACAAAATGGAAAGTGTGGGTAATATGACAGGCATCCAAATAAATTGAATACATTTTGAGAGAGAGAGAGAGAGAGAGAGAGAGAGAGAGAGAAACCACAATTTAGAAGCAGAGATTGATTTTTGTCATGAAGTACCACTGCCAGAAGCCACCAATTTCAGAAACTGTGTGGCTCTAGCAACACTTTGATATGGAGTTCTAGGACCCAAGAACTGAGGTTAAGTTCCCCAATAAGTTTCTGGATTATTAAGAAAGCCAGTTTTGATATTTTATTGGTCCAGCCCTAGGAAATTAAGACAATACCTACATCAAGAAAGGATAAAATTTTACATGTATTTACTTTTCATCCAAAAATACATGAAAATATTCATTTCTTTCTTTAACAATTTATAGGTTAATTTATATTTGCTTATAATAAAATAGATTTCAATTTGGGTTTCACCAATGATGATAAAATCATAATTTCATATTTTAAAATTGTGTTTTTGAACCTAAGTATTCCTTATGTGTGAGTGTTAATATATATATATATATTTTTTTTTTTTTGCAGGAAAGAATTGTTTTAATTAATTGCCCTACTTGCCCTACTTTTTATGTCACCATGTCCCATAAATCCCCTGGATAAATTTTCATAAGATTTGTAGGAGATAGTTGCATAGTTTACATTGAAATGTGGACAGTAGACAATCAAAAATTCGTTTTTAGTTAATTCTAAGGAATAGTATGATATCATCCTGAGGAAAAATATATACACTCAAAAGAATTACCCGGATATTCTGTTTATGTTTTAATTAAATATAAGAGAAAGTAGAAAACATTAAATTTCAAAGAGAGATGTGCTGAATTTCAACTATTATTTAATGGTCAACCTAGTAGTATAACACAGAAAAAATATATGTAGTCCTCCTTACAAATGATTAGCTGCAAAAACATCTTCATGTTATATACATAATACTAATAGTGTATAATCACACTCCTGAATCTTTTCAGGTAGGACAACATGTCTGCAACATTTCTTCAATTTAGGATCTTCCTCTATGAAGAGCAGATCCATTTAGAATCTAGAAGCATATTATCAATTTATTTGCATGAGCTTTTCCATCTCTCCTCTCTAACTTTTATGTTGAAATATCTATTTTCCTATAGTTTATTTTTGTTTGCTAAAAGGCTACCAATGAAGGTACAACTTGGATGTGACCCATTCATTTTTAAATATTCCTTTGCATTAATTACTTATATGTAGCAAAGCTGTTAAATGTTAGTACTAATTTCCTTTAGAGAATATTAACAGATATTTATTTTTCTAAATTTTAGGATATTGATATTTTTGGTCTGCTAAAATGTTACCATAAGGAATTTTGGCCTTCTTATGCCAATTTGGTCATCTTTGAACTTTATGGCAAAAGACTGAAATTATAAAAATTCGTTGAGGAATCTTTATATCTAGTAAAACACATTTTGAGAGTATTTCCCAGATACTGGGATATAAATTAACTAAGACTTTCAATTTCCAGCCAGCATGTAAACATCTTGAAAATAAACATTCCTATCCAAACAACAAGTAAAAGAAGCTGGGCAATTTGTAAAACAACTTTTCTTATATCTATCAGTGAATATAGGGTACAGGGCATGCCATGATGCTGAAAACAGAATAGATGGCATTAATATGAATCATTTCTAACTGGAAGGAGAAAGACAGAAATAGAAGATCTTTGCTGCAACCAGTACAAGTAGGAATGTTTGAACTCAAGTTTACCATTTGTCAATGTTCAGTGTACAACAAGCCTGAGGGTTTAAGTCTCCAGGAGACCATGGTTAAGGGGGAGGGCCCATGCTTTCCTGAGTTTTAACTCGAAGGGCCACACCAATATTCCAATTGTGAATATTGGGGAAAATTTCCCCTTGAAATTCCAGTTGGGAGATGGAAAAAAAATTCCATTTTGAAATATGCCTGGAGTAATTTGTAAAAAAAGAGACTGCTCTTGAAAGAAACTATTTCACCATAGCTTAACCAACTTGGGATTTATCAGAGTCTAAGTGTGAGGAGGGAAGGGAAATACTGAAATCCAGCCACCTCTACCCTTTCATGTTGCAGAAGGGAAATATTGAACTCAATCCCTTGCTAGATTTGATGAGTGAGAAGCAAAATACCAAACTCCAACTTATTCTAACATTATTTCACCAGGTGTGGCAGGAGGTTTATGATGCTGTAAAATCTCTTCTGAAAGTCACAGCACAGGGGCAGTGGTTAAGTGAAAGACAATGACCCAATAATAGAATTATAGAATGCTTCCCCTGAAACCATACCTCACAAGGACATCAATCGAGCTTTAGTACAATAAAAGTGGACTAGAGTAGAAAGTAATGTAATGTTGAGTCTTTATTTATGAAGTTTCTAGGAAAAGCCAAAGAAAATTGTGAGCCAAAGCCAAGGAAACCAAAGGGAATTCTAGCCTCTAATAACTTACAACAAACAATAAATAAAGCCTAACTTCTTCCTATACAAACATAAATAAATTACACACTTGTAGATTAAGTAATGTGTCCTGGAAGTGGGTGGAGAGTGGTGTTCTTAATCCATTCCTTTGAGTGTAAACCCATTGTACATAGAACTTTTTGAGGATTTTTTTTTAACGTAAGGTGGAACTCAACTGAATGTGGTTGGAGAACTAATTATGAGGAAATTACATGAAAGCAAGAAGCTGGAGGTTTACAGAACATTGGAGGGGCAGGAGGAGACATTGCCATGTGAAAGGAATGCCAGGTAAAGTACCCAAATGATATGTACTGTAGGAGTAAGCAATATTTATAGATTCAGAAACTAAGAACCAATTAAACTCTTCTGTTGCACCACCATATTGTGTAGTATTTTTCATACCAGCTAGGAAACAGGGACATTTTTTTAGTTTTGGAAAATGGGGTGCTGCTGAGACAGATAACTAAAAATGTTGATATGGCTTTGGAATTGCGGAAATAGTAAGGACTGAAACAATTATATGGCACTCGATTTTTTTTTATGAGACTGTTGGTAGAAATATACATGAAATGTTCCTTCAATGAGCTTTTAGAAGAAAATGATGAATCTGTTTCCAGAAACCAGAAGGAAGGTGATCATATTATATAGTAGCTGCCAACTTGGTGAAATTGTGTCTAAAGTTGAATTGAATTTGGAGCTTATAAGCAATGAACTTTGATATTTAGCTGAAGAGTTTTCCAAGTTAGGTGTGGAAGGTGCAGCCTGATTTTTCCTTGCAGCTTTTAATAACATGCTAGAAGAAAGGCATTCTCTGACAAACTATTCAGTACGAAGAAAGCAGAAATTGTTGAGTTTGAAAATAATCAGTTTATCCATATAATGTATTCTGAGACTATGGCCATCAGTTATCTTCCCAGAAACCCCCTGAGCTTACAGGAGGTGACTCCCCAAAGAGCTGGGATACCTGTGTTTAAACGACCAGTGTTAATGAAGGTGTGGCTGAACATGAACCCAGTCATTTCAATGCAAATCAGATTTAGCATTCAGTTATCCAGAAAGGACCTGTGGAAAATCTTTTATATGATGCTTTGGACCATCTTTAGCTGCATGAAATACTGAAGGATTTTTAATATTGGCATGAACTGAAGCACTACCAAGCTGGATTGAAAAGGAAAGACAAGGGAAGATTTAAGTTAGAAGTACTTCAAAGACAGAATCGTGGATACAGAGGTCTGGACCACAAAATCTCATCAATCCAAATGAGCATACCAACCCACAATTGTATAAAGCACATGTCAACTTCTGTGCATGAAGGGACAGGCCCATATACTCTGGCATTTGTAGAGGGTGGGCATTGAAACCTGATGTACAGATAGAGTGCCAGCATCCGAATGCTCTGATGTAATGCAGCCCACATAGCTGTATTCAGATAGATAACAGTTACCATTCTGGGGTGCAGAGCATGTGGGGCCTATACACTGGTATTTTGAGAGACCATGAACCCTACACAAGATCTTGGAAAGCACGAGGCCTCTGCAACATGAGATATGGAGTAAAAAGCATTTTTCCTGAAATGACTCTCAGAATTTGTTCATAAGCTCCGTAGATAATGAGAGGAGAGGCTGGAGAAAAAGTCTATTATCCACAGAATGGATCATCTTATTAACTTGATTAATTTTTAAATTAATTATTTTTATTTTGAAGAAGCTTTAGATTACATAAATGTTACATAAAAGATACCAGGAATTCCCATATGCCCCATTGTTTCCCCCTTCCACACTTCCCCACATTAATAACACCCCTCATTAGTGTGGTACATTTGTTACAATTGATGAAAACATGTTGAATCATTGATATTAATTTTGGATTACAGTTCGCATTATAGTTTACATTCTGTCCTGCACAATTTTGTAGATTATGACAAAATATACAATGGCCTGTATCTGTCACTGCAAGGTCTTGCACGACAACTCCACTATCCCAAAACTACACTTACTGTTTCCTCTCCCATCCCTCAGAACCTCTGGTGGCCACTTTCTTTATACAAATGATAAAGAGTTCTCCCATTGTTAGAATAATAATGAGTCTATAGTAGAATAATAATGTCTAATTTATTCCATTATTCATTTCTCAATCTTGAGGATTTAGGGATGGTGATGTCCACTCTGACTTAATATAAAGACTTCCTTTGCTCAAGTCATCCTCTGGTGAGCATTGACATGGGGAAAAATAATTTCATGTTTGCCCACTCAGAAAGTTCCATCCACATAATTCTCTCTCAGTTGTCCTTGTTGCCAATTTTCCAATCATATTCCTTCCAAGTCTCTGGCCATCCAGCCAAACCATTGAATAGAGCCCATGAATCAGTGTACAAATGCACCTTTGGCCATTTCTCCTTTCAAGCAAAATGAACAACCCGGTGCACTGCTCAAAGTTCTGCCCACTTGGAGGATTTGCTTCACCATTATCCCTCAGGGACATCCTAGAGAGGGGCTGTAGTATTGCAAATGTCCATTTTTGGGTGGTGCCAGCATATCATTTATAACAATCTGTAAACCGGGCCCAAATTTTATTTTCCTTAGTCAACTTATTATAAGGGACTCCCCAAGAAGCGATAGCTGTTGTCTGGGAAAGAAAAAGTAATGTGGCAGAAGTGGTGTCCATGAGCATCTGAGTAACTTCCTCATGGAACTTATTTATGCCTTCAGGACCCACTCAAGGCCTATTTCTCTATATACCACCTCCACTTTAGGATGAAGTGCTGCCGTGCATGCATTACATTATGATTTGGTGGGTCAGACAATACCCGGCTCATGATAGGCAAGTCAGTTCTCATGTTAACTTGGTGGCCCATGGTTAAGAGTTCAGTCTCTTCTAAGATCTAGTAGCAGGCCCAAACCTGTTTTTAAAAAGGAGAGTAGCTGTATGCAGAGGATGGCAGGGCTTTACTCCAAAATCTTAAGTGGTTTCATTGTGATTCTCTTATAAGAGCCTGCCAAAGGCTCCAGACAGCATCTTTATTTGCCACTGAAACTTCAGTGCTATTGAATCTGCTGGATCATGTGGCCCAAGTGGCAGTGCTGCTTGCACAACAGCCTAGACCAGTCACAGAACCTCCTGTTTTGAAGGTTTCCACTCAATCCAGAAGCTTTTCTGGTCACTCAGTAAATAGGCCAGAGTAGAGCACCCAAATGAGGAATATATTGACTCCAAAAACAAAAGAGTTCAACTGAGTATTGTGCTTCTTTTTTGGTCATAAGAGGGTACAGATGCAACAGCTTATCCTTCAATTTATAAGGTATATCTTGAAAGCCCCACACCACTGGACACATAGAAATTTCACCAAAGTTGAAGTCCCCTGTATTTTTCTTGGATTATATCTCATCTTGTCTCATGCAAATGCCTTACCAATAAGTCTAGAGTAATACTTCTTCTTTCTCACAAGGTTCAATCATCATGATATCATCAATAAAATGGACCAATGTGATATCTTATGGGAGGAAGATATGATCAATTTCCAGTGGACAATATTATGACACATAGATGAAGAGTTCTTATATCTCTGAGACTGTACAGTGAAGGTATATTGCTGGCCTTGCCAACTGAAAGCAAACTGTTTCCAGTGGTCCTTACTAATGGCAATTGAGAAAAAACATTAGCCAGATCAATAACTTCATACCAATTATGAGGGGATGTGCTGCTTTGTTCAAAAGCAATGGTCCCACCACTGGAACAGCAGCTGAAATTGGAATCACCACCTGGTTATGTTTATGATAATCTACAGTCATCCTCCAAGATCCATCTGTATTCTGCACAGTCCAAATAAGAGAATTGAGTGGGGATGTGGTAGGAATCACCAAACCTGCATTCTTCAATTCCTTGATGGTGGCACTAATCTTTGCAATCCCTCCACAGTTCCTGTATTACTTTCGATTTACTATTTTGCTATGTAGAAAAAGTTCTATTGCCTTCCACTTGGTCTTTCCTACCACAAGTCAGGGATCCAATGAGGGAATTTTGCCAGTTACTATGACTATTCCTGTTAGGCATTCTGGAACTGGTAAAATAACAAGACAATGGGTCTTGGGACACACTGGACCCACTGTGAGATGGGCATTAGCTAAAGCTCCATCAATCACCTGACTTTGATAAGGCACTACTCTGATTCATGGACTACAATGACATTTTGTTTCTCCCTGAATTAAGATCTCTTCTGAGCCACTGTCTAATAATGCCCAAAAATTCTGATCATTTTCTTTTCTCCAGTGCATATTTACCATTTTAAAAGACCATAGGTCTCTTTGGGGAAAGCTGGGAGGAATATTAACAGTATAAATTTTTGGCAGTGTTCATTGTCTTTTCCCAGCCCAGGATCTAATCATCTTCATTTAAGGATTCTTGTTCCATGACAGAAGTTCCCATAGTAATATCTGATCTACGGGGAAGAGCAAATACAGGGCTCTCAGGGATAATGGAGTTAGCCTCACAAATTTATTCCTCAAAGTACTGGTAAAAGGTGTGTCTTCTGGACATTCCTGGAAGGGTAGGCAGGTCTTAAATGGTGAAACTGTTCTAACACTTCAGTGGTTTTAAGTCTTTGGATCCCCATATCTACAATATACCAGGGTAAATTGGGCTTCTCTACCTCAGGCTTTGTAGGCCATCTTTTGGCCCATGTTTCAGCCAGCCACCTGAAAAAACTGTTAGAGCCCATTCTAATCCCTCAAACTACAACTTTGAATCCATAATCTCCACTTATTGGGCCCATATCAATAAATTCATCCTGATCTGACTTTATATTCCTTCCACCAATACCCCATACCCTTAATATCCATTCTCACACTTATTCCCCTGATTTATATCTATATAAATTGGAAATCTCATGCAGTTCTTTTAGAATATAGTATAGTTCTTCATGGTTCAAACTTTGTACTTCACATTTGAGAGCATGCTGTGATTTTAGTTTAGTAATATTCTCAAAAATATAAGGGGGTTTGTATGTGAAAGGACAAGAATTAAAAGTATCTTGCAAACTAGTTGCCTCAGGATGCTGCCTTGCAGGTTCATTTTGTAAGACAGGATTAATCTCTTCAGGTGATATTTGGATGGAAGATGCATGAGGGGAGGATGGAGGTTGAGTGATGGTTTCTTCATGGCAAGGAGGAGGTTGAGACTCCTTAGGGCAGGCTAGATCTTGGGTAGTATATGCTGAAGGTGGGGTAGTACCTCCTCAGAGCATGATGGAGGTCTGGACTTGAGCAGGCTGGAGGTTAGGTGATGCAAACTTGACATTGGGTGGTATTCACAGGACAGACCATTACAGGTTTTATTTTATTTATTTTTTTTTTATTTTGAAGAAGCTTTAGATTACATAAATATTACATAAAAATATGAGGGATTCCCATTTGTCACCCTCTCTCCCCCTCCCATACTTTCCCACATAACAACATCCCTCATTAGTGTGGTACATTTGTTATAATTGATGAAAATATATTAAATCATTGATACTAATTATGAATTACAGTTCACATTATAGTTTACACTCTGTCCTGCATAATTTTGTAGGTTATCACAAAATATATTATGTCCTGTATCTGTCACTGCAATGTCACACAGGACAACCTCATTATCCTAAAAATGGTCCTATATTACACATATTCTTCCCTCTCCCATCCCTCAAAACCTCTAGTGGCCAGTGCCTTTACATCAATGGTAAAAGTTCTTCCATTGTTAGAATAATAATCCATTTATAATAGAATCGTAAGTCTACTTTTTCCATTTTTCATTCCCCAATCTTGAGGATTTGGGAATGGTGATGCCCACTCTGTTTCTAATCCAGAGGGAGATTAGATCTCATGGTGCAGCTGTGCTGAAATATCTTGCTTGCAGTTGCAGGCACTCTCTGTTCCTTGGTATGGGCATTGGCCATCATTGTCTCCTTGTTAATTGTCCTGGGTGAGTCCAATGAACTGGAGAGTAGATGTTGCAACTCTGTTGAAATCTAGGGCTCAACTGGCATATGGACTGATCAAAGATTAAGTCATTGGGACAAATATTTATTAATTATAGTGCTAATTATAGATTCCTGAGGATTATAAAGACATCCAGAACCTATAAGCAGGGCAGACAGCTCAGGGTTCAGTACCTTGTCATTGGGCCTTATACTATAAGTTTATCTGTCAAGTTCTTAACAGAATTTAAGGTTTCAATGTCCACCACTGATATCATCATCAAACCATATGTCTTCTTCCCAATACTCAAGGTTCCACTCCTTTCCAATGTCCTCACTTTAACAGCAGACACCTTACAAGATTGTGATTTTAGCTTCCATTGTAACTGTGATTCTCATACAGTGAAACTCTGAGTCTGATTTTCAGTCATCTCAAGTCTGTGGCTGCACAAAACAGTATTTTCTTTCAGAGCACACATAGAAACTTTCACATAATTCATTCAGATCTTAAGTTGCAAATTTGAAGCCTTCAGCTCATCCCTTTCTTTTGTAACTGTTTCCAGCATATTTAGGAACATCCAGCCAACATCATTGCACCTTTTAAGTACAAAAAACTCTGTTACAGTTTTAGAAACACTCTCAACCAGATCCTTGCCTCCTATAAGCAATGATGTAGCCATATCCAGTGGTGATAGTTTGCATATCTCTATTTCCAACTCATGCCATGGACTGTAAGTGGCCTCTTGATTATTGGAAACATGAGTAATTAGAGCCATTGAATTGAATCAGATTAGACAGCCAAGTGTAACATCCCAGAACCAGTTTAGAAATCCCATCTTTAAGATCCTGTTTCTTAAGAACTACTCCCAGTACCAAGCTATCTTAGTCAGGGTTCTCCAGGGAAGCAGAACTGACTGGAGATATTTGTAAATTGTATCAGATTTTAGAAAATTGTCTCATGTAGCCCTCAGGATGCCAAGTCCAAATTTCATAGGGTATGCTATAAATTAGGTACTTTATGAAATTCCTTGATGAGTTCCCCAGGAGATGATGGCTGTTTGGAGTAAAGATGGGTATTCTCTCTCTAAACATTGGAATTACTTCTTTTAATGTCTTCAACTGATTGGATGAGATGTCACTCATTGCTGATGGCCATCTCAGTTCAATGTAGATGTAATCAGCCACCTTTGAAATCAGCTCTGATGATTAAAAGCCATAAAATGCCTTTGTAATATAATTAGCCTAGTTCTTGCTTGAACAAAAAACTGGGCACCATTCCCTTGCAGTTGACACATTAGCTTAACAATCACACAAGACTTCTAGCTTCTGAAGCCATTAACCCTTTAACCATTAGCAGCTTAACACCTGCTGTTAAGCTAACCCACTGTGGTAGATGTCAGAACAGCTAGAAAATTAAGACAACACTATAGGGCTATTTACCTCATTGCCTTTTTTAATAAATCATTTCTGATTTTTGATTAAAAAATTTAAAAGCCTTTTAAGAAGACAAATATATAATTTGAAGAAACAAACTGAGGAAAAGATCCATAATCAGTATAACATAAAGGGTAACATTATCAGATCAGGGATTTAAATAGTTATCAGTAATATGCTAAGGGTCAGAAGGAAAAAGTAAACAATATACAAGAACACATGAGTATTGAAAACAGAGAGCAAGATACATTAAATATATATCTCCCATTACTTTAAGCAAATTTTTGTTTTCTAATTTGTTTAGTATCTCTCATAACTTTTATTGATAAATTGTTTTTTTTTTTTACTTTTTTACTTTGTTTTCTTTTTCATCCAATAAAAATTTGAGATAACTTGATTTTTGATGAAGTGAAATTTATCTGTTTAATTTATTGCTTGTTTTACTGCTGTGATATCTAAGGCTCTGTTTGCCTAATCCCATGTCATGAAGGTTTTCTTTATGTTACCTTCTAAAGTTTTATACATTTAATTCTTATTCTTAGGTTCATGGTCCAATTTAAGTAAATTTTTTCATAATATGTGAAGTAGGAGTCTAACTCCATCACTTTTCATGGGAATATCCAATTTTCCCACAAAATTTGCTGAAAAGAATATTATTTACCTAATACATGTAATTAGTACCCTGGCCAAAAATCAATTGACAACAGATGTGTGTCTATTTCTGGATTTTGAGTTTTGTTTCATTAGTCATTCTTGATCTGTTTGCCTATGCCACACTGTTTTTATTATTGTAGCTTTGTAATACAATTTGGCATTGGAAAGTGTGTCTTCCAAATTTGTTGTTCTTTTCTAATTCTTTTGCATGTTCATTGTCCCTCTGCAGTCCTTCTGAAACTGGGTTGCCTTGCTTAAGTCTTATATGGAACCCAGAAATTTATGTTCTTAAGCTAATCCATTCTTCTGCACGTAGACCTGCTGTATGTGGGACACTTTGGTTAGATTCAGTTAAGGGATATTCTGATTAGGCCACTTTTGATTAGATACTTCAGTTAATAGGCTTTCATTAGATTTTTAGATCTAGAGTGGTGTCTCTTCTTTTTACTGGAATTTTATATAAAATGAGGTCTGAAAACAGAAACACAGAGAAAGAGAGCTGCCATTTTACCATGCCATATGAGAGAGTACTCCAGGATTGCCTGCAGGTGAGCCCCAAGGGAAAGCATCTTTAGTTGACACTGCCATGTGCCTAATATCCACTGCTGAGCTTTTACCATAATAAAGTCCCATTGTAAATGTCAACCCATTTCTTTTATAATGTTTGAGCAGCTTTTAGCAAACTAAAACACTGGGGATTTTCATTTCCATTACTGCAAAAAGATCTGCTGTAATTTTGATAATGATTGCATTGAATTTCCATACCACTTTGGATAGTATTGACATCTTAAAAATATTAAATTTTCCAATCCATGATATGGAATATCTTGCTATTTACTTAAGACAATAATTTATTTTAGAAATGTTTTGAACTTTTCAGTGTACAAGTATTTTTTTATCATTTGTTAAAAATTACTCAATGATATGTTATTTTAAATGAAATTGATTTCTTAATATCCACTTCAGATGTATCATTGCTAATGTATACAAATGGAGTTTATTTTGATTTCTGAGTGCTGATCTTGATCCCTGCTACTGTGCTTTAATTGTTTATTAGCTCTAATGGTTATTTGGAATTTTATACTTATAATATAATACCTTATATGGTTTTGCACTGATATGAGTGTAATTAACAGCACTGAAATCTGAGGGTTAATGTGGTTGAAAGGGGAAGTTTTGGCCCATCCATGATGCTACAAAGAAAGGTAGTGGAAAAAACAGTTTACTGTATATTTCAGTGAATTCTGGGGTAGCTGAGAAATGTAGTTAAGAATACAAATAAGAATACAAATATAAGAATGCTCTTTCAGGATCTATAGCAAAGATATTTCATTGTATAAGATAATGATAGTGGGGTGATATATGGGGGAAAATTCACTTAATACTGCTAAGGACTATGAATGTGTTTGTCTTGTCTTGTGTATATTTTATCCATAGGTAGAAGCCCACACTAACTAACAAAATATTAAACCTCAATCCTGTGTAAGCCCTGCTATTCTCTCAAATTAAAAACCAAAAGTATATGGAATATATGAACCATGA
Source organism: Tolypeutes matacus (assembly GCA_026826555.1). Classification (NCBI taxonomy): domain Eukaryota; kingdom Metazoa; phylum Chordata; class Mammalia; order Cingulata; family Chlamyphoridae; genus Tolypeutes; species Tolypeutes matacus. The sequence continues at coordinate 3,239,871 of JAKSZT010054267.1, read as the reverse complement.
CTAGGAAAATAAAGCAGTCCGATATACCAAGTCCTCCATCTTAATACTTGTAATTATCAATCTTATTCCTGTAAACATGAAACTGAGTGGACATCATCCCAAACACCTCAAGACTGAGTAATGAACAAACATAAGAGGAAAGTGTAAACATGTACCAAAGTAGATTTATTGTTATTGTAGTTATTATCTTGTGTTATTGGTAGAACTTATAACATTACTATAAAGATAATGGTTACCAAGGTTTAGAAGGGAGAGGAAAGTATGAATGGATGGAATACCAGGCATATTTGAGATGGTGAGATTCTTCTGTATGATACTGTAATTATGGACACATCACATACATTTGTCAAGGCCTATGGAACTGTACAGCAGTAAGTGTAAACCATAATGTAAACTATAGACTTTGGTTAGAAGCAATGCTTCAATATTGGTTCAACATTTGTAACAAATGTACCACACTAATATAAGATGTTAATAATAGGTATGCAGGTGTGGGGGGGTATATTGAATTTCTTGTATTTTGGCATAATTTTTCTGTAAACGTGTATGTAAAACTTCTCTAAAAATAAGGTTTATTATTTCAAATAGATTGTATTTTGTTGTCAGTAATGATAGTTTCACCACTTCTTTTCCAATCTGTATACCTTTTGCTTCTTTCTTTGGCTTAATTGCTCTGACTAGAGTTTCTAATACATAATTGAATAACAGTGTTTGCAGTGGGCATCCTTGACTAGTTCTTGATCTTAAGGGAAAGTCTTAAATTCCTTCACCATTGGGTATTATGTTAGCTGTGAGTAATTCATGAATGGCTTTATCATGTTGAGAAAGTTCTGTTCTCTTCATACTGCACATGTGTTTTCCCACAGAATAAACCATTTGTTACAGTATGAGAAGTCTCATTGTGTTTTGAGATTGAAAGCAACACAAAAACCTTTCCCCAAGGAAAATTCCAGGATCATACAGCTTCATCTATGGATTAAAACCAGTACTTCTCAAACTGCTCCAAAAAAAATCATGTGGCAGAAAGATTTCTTAATTCATTTTCTGACACCAGCATTGCCCTGATAGTAATGGCTGAGAAAACAATTACAAGGAAGAAAACTATAAATAGAATTCCATTAAGAACATAGATGCAAAGATCTTGAACAAATTTATATCAAACATTATATAACAATATAATAAAACAATTTTTTGCTACTACCACCAATTTGAGATATATCCCAGGAATTCAAGGGTGATTCAACACTGAAATATCAATTAATGTAATGGACCACATAAATAGAACAAAGAGGGTAAAAAAGCACATGGCTATCTCAAGAGATGCATAATGGCTTTGATAGAAACCAGCACATTTGCTGATATAAAGACTCAAAAAACTAGAAATAGAAGAGAACATTACTTGCTGTTTTTAAAAAACTCACATCATGACAAGCTCTGCCACATTATCTATTAGAACAGCAACAATCCCTGAGTACAGGGGCAATGAGTAGTGAAGAAGGTTGGTTTATTGATGGGCCCTTGATATTGATGACTGTGCTTATGAGCCTTTGATCTTGAAATTGAAACTTAGCCCAGTGTTTTAGGGTGCCTAAGTGTTAGCTCCTGAGAACCTCCATGTTGCTCAAATGTGGCTTTTCTCTAAGCCAAACTCAGCATATCAGTGCATTACCTTCCCCGCAGTGTGGGACATGACTCTTGGGGATGAGCCTCCCTTGCACCAAGGGATTACTACCAAGCACCAACTAGCAGTACAACTAGAAAAAGACATTGAATAAAAGGGGGAAAGGTAAAGACAAATGAGTTTTTATGGCTAAGAGACTTCAAAATGAATCGGGAGTTCATCCCAGAGGTAATACTTATGCATGTCTCAGAAGAATTGCATAGACTGCCAAAGTAGATACTACCCAAAATAGTGAGGCTCCTGAGGGCTCTGGAGACACCCAGGCCCTATGGTCATGGCAGGTATCTCCAGAGTTTGGTGCCTTACCAGTGATCCTACTTTGGAATTTGTGCTCCTCAGTGTGATACAGTTGAACTCAGTTGTGACTTTACATATGCCTCTTCTGTCCCTTTTATTTGGACCTATAGTTGGTGCTGGAGTTGTTAGGTGTATGCCCAAGAGACTTTAATCTTTGGGCTGTCAATGTACCAGCTGGGCCTTGAGCCTCAGAGGAAATGTAATGCTTACTCTCCAATTCATTGGACTCACCCAGGAAAATGAACAATGAAGTGAGGATAGACAACCACCATAAAAAAGATCCAAAAGAGTCTACAACTGCAAGCAGGAGAGTCCTATCCATTAGCCATATAGGATCAAAACTTTCTCTTAATTAGAAGTCGTGTGGGAATCACAATCCCAGAATCCTCAGGATTGGGGAATAAAATATGGACTAGAGTGGACTTGCTGGTATTATACTGCAGATTTATTGTGATTCTAGCATTGGAAAAAAATATATCATTGTTGTGGAGACATGGCCACTGGGAGTGCTGAGGGCAAGGAAAGGGAGGGACAAGTGTATTATGAGGGTAATTTTGGGACTTGGAATTGTCCCGAATGACACTACAACTGATACAGACCACTGTATATTCTGCCATAACCTGTGGAATTGAGTAGGAGTGAGTGTAAACTACAGTGTAAACTATAATCCATCCTTAATGGCAATGCTCCAAAATGTGTTCATCAATTGCAATGAATGTACAACATCAATGAAAGAAGTTGTTAATGGAGGGAAAAGTGGGAGCTGTGGGGATTGGGGCATATGGGAATCCATTATGTTTTTATATTTTTATATAACATTTTATGTTATTTAAGTATCTTTTAGAAAAAAATTAAAAATATATTAAAAATAAAAAAATAAAAAAGTTTATCACCATTTGTGCAATTCTAATGAATGTATAACTTTGAATATTTTAAATTTAATTGAAATTAAATAATTGTATATATATTCCTCTCTTTCTCTTTTGCTCTACATTTTGCTTGTGATATTTTCCAAATTTTAAAATTTAATTATAGCTTATTTTCTTGTTTTCTTTGTTCATAGGGTGAACATAAACTATTCAACATTTACTGTTTGAGGAAATTTGGATACCTTCATGTACTTGACAATTGTGAACAATTCTAAAACAATTAGTTTATAAGTGTCCTGTAACTAATTGAAATTTATTTTTAAGGCTTGCTGATGAATATAACTGCTTAGATGAAGGATATGGAAATCTTAAAATTTACTAGGTAAATCCAAACTTTTTTCCAAATCGTTTGTGTTAATTAAACACCTTCCAATATTGAATTCATTTTAATTCACAACTTTAGATAAAGTTTTTGTTTTTTTTTAACAATTTAAAAAATTCTGCTGGTTTAATTAGTGTGTAGCTTCTGGACTTTGTGTCTTTACTTTATCCTAGATGAATACTGAGGGTTTACATATATTCAAATGTTGGTACCATTTGTAGGAGAAAGACAGGTGGTGGTAGAGTTGGGAGCTCTAAAAACCAGATAGTCCTCCAGGACAGATAGTAATCAACTAGACAATGTTTAATTGACCTGTTTGGGGGAGCTTCAGAGGGAAGAACATGATATACCATTGAGGTAAGGGTAGAAGGAGGAGACTGACAATCTACAGTGAAAAATCATAAGTATATCTATCCATGCTGAGAAGACTGGTCACATCCCCCACTAGTGGGTAGGATCACCTCTGGGGCCACTTCCTTGCTGGATTTGGAAACTCTATTTATCAAAAACAGGTTAGTGGGACATGACTGTATACAGAATGTGACTATTGATTGGGAAATTCATCTAGATAGATTCCAATTCTGAGCACAGCTAAATTTTAACTTCCCAAAGTCAGAAAGAAGCCAGCATTTTCTATCTTAACCACACCTTCAGCAGGAGAAGAGGCAGAATCTATTGAAAAACATAGTGGTTTTAGATAAACCCAACCTACAGTGGGGAGGGGAGAGTGCTGAAATTTGATCAAGTACTTGGGAAAATGACCAGCACAAAAAGGCATCCCCAATTCTCAGCAGGTGAGGTAAGTCTGCAGAATTTGAATTGTTACCAGAGACAATGAAATCAGATTCAGGCAGCCCAAATCAGAAAACTTCCAGGAACCCATGTTCTAGCCTCACCCCAGGAGGAAGAGTGAATGAGCAAATGTTTGAATAGTTTATTCAAACTGTCTGCTCATCAGAAACCCACCCAACAGAAGAGGGTGTTTTCAGCCACCTCCCCTACCATATGGCCAAAGTCAGGGGAAGGTGAGCAGAGTTTGATCTCCTTCTTGATGGAATGTGCACAACTCAAAGCACCTAGTACAAAAAGCAAACTGCAGTCTCTGCTTCAACCATATCTCCTTCAGAGAAAGTACTAGGGTAGATTTAGAGAAACAGTGCCTTCCTAGAGCAGTGGTGAACAGTTCACTGAAGGGATCTTTTTTCAAGAAAAGGTGGGGACTAGGTCAATTGAAGGTTGTGATTACTGATTAGAGAACATAGATCATAGAGGATGGGATTAGTGCAACACTTATATCCAGACATGGGTAACAGCATCAGTCCCAACCATGCATTCAGAAAGTGCTAAGGCAGCTGGGGATTAAAGGCATAGTACTACTTTAGGGCTTCAAAGAAATGTTGACTGAGAGTGTCATCTGTTGGGTACATCAGGAAAATGATTATTCAGGGAGCCAACGGAAGTATGGTGGCCTTTAAGATCTACTACCTTGGTCAAATTGGAAAGGATGCACACCCCGTGTTTATCATGTGTCTTATTTTGGCAGGGGAAATGGATCTGAGAAAGCTCTTTCCACAGGGACCATAGTATAAAAATTATCCCACCAGGGAATAGCAGCTAATGAAAATGAAAGGACTGGTAAAAATAAATAAAAGTAAAATGAAAATATTAGGAACAGATTATCATTCTTGGAGGGGGACTAGGGGAAGGAAAACTTTCTCTTGTAATGAAATTAATGCACAAAGAGTGAAACCTTAAAAAATATACAATAAATTAAGGGCAAGTATTTGATGAAAAGGGCTGAAAAAATCTGATTAAATAACCCCAAGCTATAATAAAGATCTTAAATAAGTTGAACCAAGTGTCAGAAAGGAACATTAGCACAAAGACATAACAATAAAATTCTAGGAAACAAAACAAAAGAAACAAAAAAACTTGAACCTAGAATAAACACATCACAAAAATCAGACTTTGAGAGACCAGCAAAAAAATTCCAAGCCATATTAAGAAACAATAATATATGTTCAGTTAAAGGTTTAGCAAATTAAACCTCTAGATAAGATATAGGAATTGAGACAGCTAAATATAAATGTTCAAACAAACTGATTCATAAATTCAATGAGATGGCCAAAGAGATTAAGGAGATTAGGAAAAAGACTGGGTGAAAACAAACAGGAATTTGAAAGCATTCAAAGAAAAATAAGGAATCTTTTGGAAATGAAAGGTAAATTAAATTAAATTCAAAATACAATGCAGACATACGCGAGCATATTTGAAGAACCAGAAGAAACGAGTAGCTACTTAGAAGGCAGGACTTTTACAATTAAACAGACACAAGATTGGATAGAGAAAAGAATGGAAAAAATTGTGCGGGACCTCAGGGTGCAGGACAGCTGGGAACTGAAAGGCAGCAGAACTCACACAAACATATATATCTTGTGTGTCACAGAGGAGAAGAGAAAGAAAAGAAGTAGAAACAATATTTGAGGATGTAATGATTGAAAAGTTCCCAATTCTTGTGAAAACATAGATACGCAGGTCCAAGAAGTGCAACACGCTCCAAACTGAATCAATCTGAGCAGATATACTCCAAAACACATATCTGAATATCAAATGACAAAGATTAAGAGGGAATTTTGAAAGGCGCAAGAGAAAAATTAGTCATTACATGCAAGAGATCCCCAAAAGATTAGGTGCTGATTTCTCAACAGAAACCAAGGCAACAAAAAGGCAGTGATATGATATATTTAAGTTTACAATAAGCAAAACTCCCAGGCAACAATTATATAATTGGCAAAATTGTCCTTCAAAAATGAGGGAGTAATTAAGATAGTGACAGAAAAACAAAAAACGGAAAGTGTTCATTACCAAGAGAACCAACACTCCTGTTGTATAGTATACAAAAAATATTACAGTTTTGCAGGCTTAAAAGAAAAGGTAGGAAAAGGAGCCTTTGAAGAGAATCTAGAAATTAAGATTATAAGCAAAAGTAACTAATAGTATAAAAAGTGGGATATAAATAGCAATGGACATATAAAAGCCAAAGGATAAAGTGGGTGAAGTATATACTGAATTAAACTTATCCAGTTTTAAGACAAGCTGGCATAATGGATAAACATATATGAGCCATCTCTCTGCTGTCTACAAGATACTCAACTTAGACCCAAGGATATGAATAGATAGAGGGTTATAGGCTGAAAAAGCTTTTCCACACATTTAGTAACAGAAAAAAAAAAAAAAGTAAGGTAACTATATTTATATAAGTTAACATATACTTTTAAAAGCAAAGTTGTTAGATACAAGGGAGGACAATATATATTAATAAAAGGGGCAAGCTTCCAGGAAAAATTGACAATCAAAATATACATGCATCTAACCAGGGAACCCCAAAATATATTAAATAAATGCTGGTGAAACTGAAGGAAGAAATAGATACCTCTATGGTAATAGAAGGAAACTATAATAAACTGTGCAAATCGATACATGGAACACATAGACAGAAGAACAATAAAATATAGAACTGAACAATTTGGTAAATGAACTAGTTCTAACAGACATAAACAGAACAAAGCACCCCAAATAACATGATACAAATTCTTCTCAAGTGCACAGGGATCATTCTCCAGGATATACCACATATTGAGTCACAGAACAGATATCAATAAATTGTAAAAGGTGATATTTATAAAAATTACTTTCTCTGATCATAATTGACTGAAGCTCGAATTCAATTACAGGGAGAAATTTGAAAAATTAAAAAATATATGGAGATTAAAGAAGGCACTCCTAAAAATCAGTGCATCAAGAAAGAGATTGCAAGAAAAATCAGTAAATGTCTTGAGACAAATCAAAATGAGAATGCAACATATCAAAACTTATGGGATGCAGTGAAGACAGTGTTGAGAGAAAAATTTACAGCTCTCAATACTTACATTAAAAAAGAAGCAAGTACTAAAATAAATGACCTAAGTACATATCCATAGGACCTTTAAAAAACAAATCAAACTAACTCCAAAGCAAACAGAATGAAAGAAATAACAAAGATTAGAGAAGAGATAAGTGAAATTAAATTTTAAAAAATAGGAAAAAAATTTTAAAAGTTGAATCTTCTAGAAGATAAAACGTCAAAAAAAATAAAAAGGCTTAGCTATACTGACAAAGGAAATGATGGAGGAAATGCAAATAAATAAAATCAGAAATGTGAGCAGAAATTACTATAGAACACTCAGAAATAAATATGATCAAAATGGGATATGATGACCAACTGTACTCCACAAAACTAGACAATGTAGACAAAATGGACAAATTCCTAAAACCTTATGAACAACCAACACTGACCTTAAAAGGAAAAGAAGACCTCAACAAATGAATCACAAGAGACTGAAGGTCATCAAAAACCTTCCCAAAATGAAAAGCCCAGGACCACATGGGTTCACCAGTGAATTCGATCAATCATTCACAGAAGATTTAGCAGGAGTCTTGCACAAACTCTTAGAAAAATATTGAGTAGAATGGAATGCTACAAAACACATTCTTTTTTTTTTTTTTTTTTTTTTTTTTTTTTTTATTTTGGGTAAAAATCAAAATTCTCACAATACATACAAACATTTGTAAAATGATATATAAATATATATGCATATATGTGTATTTGCTTACAAAAATGTTATTTTATATATATATATACATATATTTTAAGAGGTGCTTAGATTACCTAAAATATTATACGGAACCCACTCGGATTCCCATGTTGCCCACCTCCCACACCTCCCACCACATCCTTGAAGCCAACATCACAATAATACCAGAGCCAGATGAAGATATTATGAAAAAGAAAATTACACACCAATTTCTCAAAATAATACAGATGTAAAAATCCTCAATAAAATACATTTTAATTGAATCCAAAGCATATAAAATAATTATAAATCACTATCCAGTGGATTTTTTGCAGGTAGGCTGGAATGGTTTAAAAATGAAAATCAATCAGTGTAATACATCACATTAAAAACTCAAAGAAGAAAAATCATGTGATCATCTCAATTGAAAAAGAAAGGCATTTAATGAATACAGCATCATTTCTGGGGGAAAAAAAACACTTTAAATGATAGGAATAGAAGGAAACATTCTCAAAACGGTAAAGTGCATCTATAAAAAACCCACATATGCATGATTGTTTTGTATGTTCATACCTTCTGTAATAAAAATATATTTATAAAAAAAATAGGAGGGTGATGTATCAATTTGTGATTATTTATGAGTTCCTAAAAGAGAGAATATGTTTGTAAACTCCTCTGTTCCTTTGGGCAGGATACCCTTTGAATAGGCTCAGAAGAGATGTCCTTGATTAAATTATGTTAAGACAAGTAGGATCTAATTAAGCCTAAGTCCCCACCCACTTGGTTAGCTATATAAATAGACACTCAGTCAAGAAGACACAGAAGAAGATACACATAGAAAGAGTGAGAGAGCACCAAAGACATGGCAGAGGTGAGAATTTTGCTCCTGTGGCTCCAGGAAGAGAGATGAGCCATTTACCTGATAGTTTGCAGCACTGAGGAAGCCTAGAAAGAGACAAGCCCTGTGCCATCGGGTAGCCAATAGAGAGAAGAGCTGAACACTCATAGAGATTGGCAACCATCTTACTTCAACACATGTCTACTGACTTTTCTGGGAAATCAACCTTGAGTTGGACTCTCTAGGGCTTTGTAAGTGTAAGCTTTTACCCCAAATAAATATCCTTAATAAAAGCCAACAAATTTGGCTTAATAGTACAGGTGGGTTGGGAGAAAATACACCAAATGTAATATATGGAGCATAGATAGTAGTAATATTTTGATGATATTTTTTTCATAAATTATAACAAATGTTTCAAAACAATGCAAAGTGTTGGTGGTGGGATGATGTATTGGACCCCTGTATGATGTTATGATTATTTTTTTGTAAGTTCAAAACCTTTACTGTACACTTTTTATGTATGTTCATATATGAATGATATACTTCAATAAAATTGAAAAGAAACCCATAGATAATATTGTAATCAATGGTGAAGGCCTGAATGCTCTCCTACTGAGATTTTGAACATGACAAGTATGTCCATTGTCATCATGTTATTCAGTATTGTACTAAAAGTTCTAACTAGAGCAATTAGAGAAAAAAAAGAAATAAAAGGCACCAAAATAGGATAGGAATAAATAAAACTTTCACTATTCTCTGATAATATGCTCCTATAACTCTAAAATTCCCCCAAATTGAAACAAAAGTAGTAGAGCTAATAAATAAGTGCATCACTGAGGCAGACCTAAATAAATGGAAGAACATTCTGTGTTCATGGATTGGTGAAAAAATATAATTAAGATGTCAATTCTACACAAACTGATATACAGATTGAACTCAATCCCAATAAAAGTTCCAACAGCCTCTTCTGAAGAAATGGAAAATCCAACTATCAAATATATTTGGAAGCATAAGGGGCCCCAAATGGCCAAAACTACAAAAAACAAGAGACTTAGAGGATTCTCACTTCCAGAATTTAAAGCATATTAATTAGCTACATTGGTTAAAAACAGCATGGTCCTTGTAGCAGTTTGGCAGTTTGATATAGTTCCAAAAATAGATATTGGATTATGCTTGTAAACTGGTCTGTTCATCTGGGCATGACTAATTTATGATTAGGGCGTTGACTGGACCATGTCAGTAGGGCATTGAGCTCCGCCCCTTGGTGGTTGGGATCTCAAAGATAAAAAGACATGGCAAAGGACAGAGTTAGAGTTTTGATGTTGGAGTTCTGATGCTGAGATTTAATACTGGAGCCCCGGGAAGGGAACACACAGAGAAGCTTGCTTGTGAGGAAAGAGAAAGTCCCGGGAAGAGAAACAAGCTGTTTGCCTGATAGTCTACAGCTGACCTTGTGGAGATAGCATAGTAGCTGAACCCAGAGACAAGGAAACCCTGGGAAGAGAGGAACCCAGGAAGTCTGAACCCTCTCAGACATCAGCAGACATCTTGCTCCAACACATGGCAATAGACTGTGCAGAGGGAAGTAACTTATGCTTTATGGCCTGGCAGCTGTAAGCCTCTACCCCAAATAAATACCCTTTATAAAGACCAACAGATTTCTGGTATTTTGCATCAGCACCCCTTTGGCTGACTAATACAGTCCTGATACAAATTTAGACAAATTTACCAATGGAATCAAATTGAGAGTTCAGCTATAGAGCTTCACATATATGGTAAAGTGATTTTTAAAAATATATTTTTATTTATTTATTTCTACCCTCACTCATTGTTTGTGCTTGCTGTCTGCTCTCTGTGTCCATTCATTTTGTTCTCTCTGTGTCTGCTTGTCTTCTTTTTAGGAGGCACTGGCAACTGAATACAGGAACTCCCTTGTGGGAGGGAGATGTCCAATGGCTTCAGCTACCTCTGTTCCCTACTCATGGTGTTTCTCATTTAGTTGTCCACACCAGCCCATCATGTCACCTCACTGTTTTGCTTATCTTCCTTAGGAGGCACTAGAATCAACTTGAGACCGCTCATGTGATAGTTGGGTACGCAATTGCTTGAGCCATATCTGTTTCCCAAGTGATTTTTTTATAAGGCTGTCAAACACACCCACAATAAAAAAAGTCTATTGTGTTCTATTGTGCTGGAAGAATCCATAGCCTAAAGAAATGAAGAGGATCCCTTTCTCACACCTTGTACAAAATCTATATAAAAATGGATTAAAGACCTAAATATAAAAGATAGAACCATAAAACCCCAAGAAGAAAGTATAGGGAAACACCTTCGAGATTTGGTGGTAGGTGGTGGTTGTATACCCTTACACCGAAAGCACTAGCAATGAAAGAAAAAGTAGATAAATGTGATTTCTTTAAAATTAAACACTTTTTTGAGCTTCAAGTGTCTTTGGCAAGAATGTGAAAAGGGAGCCTATTTAATGGGAGAAAATATTTAGAAACCACATATCCAATAAGTGTTTGAAGTCCATATTATATAAAGAGATCATTCAATTCAACAATTAAAAGACAAGCAACTCAATAAAAATGGGCAAATGACCTGAACAGTCATTCTTTGCAAAGAGGAAATACATATGACCAAAAAAGTCATGATAAGATGTTAAAAATCAATAGATTTGAGGGAAAAGCAGATCAAAACTTCAATGAGAAATCATTTCACTTCTTATAGAATGGCTAACATTTTAAAAAATGGCAGATAACTATAAATGCTGGAGAGAATGTGGAGAAGTAGGAACACTCCTCCACTGTTGCTGAGAATGTAAAATGGTGCAGCTTCTATGGTGCTCATTTTTGTTGTTCCTCAGGAATTGGAATATAGAACTGCTGCATGACCCAACAATTCCACTACTAGGAATATAAAAGTAGGGGCATGAATAGACATTTTCACACCCATATTAATTGTGGTATTATTCACATCTGTTAAAAGATGTAAATACCCCAAATGTCCATCAACAGATGAATAAACAAAATGTGGTATATACATACAATGGAATTCTATGCAGCTGTAAGAGGAAACACCTGGGTTGTTTCCCAATTTTGGATATCATGAATAATGCTACTATGAACTTTGGTGTGCAGATGTCTATTTCTGTCACTGCTCTCAGATAACATGGCAAGTCTATATATATTCAACTTCTTCAGAAACTGCCAAACAGTTTTCCACAAGGCTGTAACATTTTATGTTCCCACCAGTAGTGAATAAACATTCCTTCTCTCCACATCCTCTCCAACATTTGCAGTTTTCTGACATTTAACAGTGGCCAGTCTAATATGTGTGAAATTATATCTCATTATGGTTTATATTTGCATTTTCTTAATAGCTAGTGATATTGGCATTTTTCATATGTTTCTTTGGACAATTGTTTTTTCAAGTCTGTTGTACATTTTTTAATCAGGTACTTTTTATTATTATTGAGTTTTATGATCTCTTTACATCATGTATATTAAACCCTTATGAGATATGATTGCCAGATATTTTCTTCCATTAAGTAAGTTGACTTTTCTTCCTTTTGACAAAGTCCTTTGGAAGTACAAAAATGTTTAATATTGAGGAGGTCCAATTTATCTATTTTTTCTTTGATTGCTCATGATTTGGGTGTAAGATTCAAGAAAGTAACACCTACTCAATATCTGGAAGATGTTTTCCTATATTTTATTCTAGGAGGTTTATAATTATTGTTTTTATATTTATGTCCTTGATTGATTTTTATTTAATTATTGCATAAGGTGTGTGATAGGGGTACTCTTTTTTTCTTTGGATATGGCTATATAGTTTTTTCAGTACTATTTCTTGAATAGACTCTTCTGGATCAGCTGGTTGGATTTAACAGCCTTGTCCAAAATCACTTGACTCTTGATGGACTTGGATTCCTTTGTGGTTTCCCTTCTATTTGAACCTACACTTAATAATATACATGATAGGTGTATATTCAAGAGACTTAAATCTTTGGTCTGTCCATGTGCCAGGTGAGCCCTGAATCTCAGCAGAGTTGCAATGCCAACTTTCCAGTCAATTGGACTCACCCAGGACAACTAACAAGGAGATGATGATGGACAATGCCCAACTCAAGGAAAAGAGTGAGTCTACAACTACAAGCAAGATATTCCATCTATCTAACCCATGGGATCTAAGACTCCTCTCAATTATAAGCAGAGTGGCCATCACCATCCTAAAATATTCAGAATTGGGGAATGAAAAATGGACTAAAGTAGACTTACTATTATTCTACTATAGACTTGTTATTCTAGTAATGGAAGAACTTGTATCATTGATATAAAGGTGGTGGCTCCCAGAGGCTATGAGGGAAGGAAGAGGCAAAAATATGTGTAATAGTGGTTTTTTTCTGGACATTGTAATTGTCCAGAAAATGATATTGCAATGACAGATACAGGCATTATATATTTTATGTCACAAAATTGTACAGGACAGAGTGTAACATTTAATATAAACTTTAATGCATGGTTAGTAGCAATGTCCAATATGTGTTCATCAATTGTAACAAATATACCACACTGATGAAGGGTGTTTTTGATGTGGGAGAGTGTGGGAGGAGGTGGAAGTGGGGCTTTGTGGAATCCCCTATATTTTTTATGTAACTTTTATATGATCTAAAGTTCCTTTTTATTTATTTATTTATTTATTTATTTATTTATTTATTTATTTATTTATTTATTTATTATGGGTAAAAATCAAAATTCTCACAATACATACAAACATTTGCAAAATGATATGTAAATATATATGCATATATGTGTATTTGCTTACAAAAATGTTATTTATATATATATATATATACATATATTTTAAGAGGTGCTTAGATTACCTAAAATATTACACGGAACCTACTGGGATTCCCATGTTGCCCACCTCCCACACCTCCCACCACATCCAACACAAACATCTCCCACAGTGTGGCCCACCAACTTCAATGAACTTATACATCCTGGAGCCTTGCCACCAACCATAGACCACAGTTCACACTGTAGACCACACTCTCTCCCACTCAGTTATGAGTGGTGTGTGCTGATTTAAAATGGCCTGCATCCATTGCCACAACAGTACTCAGGACAACCTCCAACTCCCAAAGA